>JAODAL010007945.1:20000-121455 GCA_025379985.1 Phyllomedusa bahiana | reverse complement strand
CCTCAATTTTTTGCCCCCTTTTAAAACATCCAGGGGGTTAAAATTAAAGGCTTTTTTTTTTCGGGCCTGTGGGGAAAAATTTTAAAAACCGTTTTTTTAAACCCCCCCAAAAAAAATTTTTGGGGGTAGTTTTTTGGTTTTTTTTTTTTTAATTCAAAAAGGGGGTGGGGTTAATTACAATTTTTTCTCTTGTTTTGTACCCTTAAAAAATATCCCCTTTATAAACACGCTACAAAGTATTTAAAGTTTTGCGGTTGTTCCAAAATTCCCTTTTGGGCGCAATTTTACACCCAAAGGGTTTTAAATTTTAAAGAATTTTTTAATGTCGGGAGGGGTAATTTGGGGGGGTTAAAAAGAAAACTTTTGCTTTTTCCCACCCCCCCGGGAAGAAATTCGGGTAGAAATTTTAAAAATTTGGGGAAGGTTAAATTTAAGGGCCTGTTTTTTGCTTTTAAAATTAAAAGGGGGGTTTAAATTTAACGGGGGGCCCTTCAATAATTTTTCCCCCTTTTTGGCCCCATTTTTGGGGGCAAAAGGAAAGTTTATTCCAAACGGGTTACCCAAAAATGTTTTGGTTAAAGGGGGGCATTTTGGAGTTACAGGGTGGTGGTATTTAATTCATTCCCAAAAAACTTCTTAAAAATTTTTGTTTTACATTTAAAGGGAACAAAATTTTGTAGCCAAAAAAAAAGGGGAGGGAGCGGGGGGTTTTTTCCCCTGGCGAGGGGGAGAGGGGACAAAAAATTAAAAAGGACCCGGTCAATGGAAGAAAGGGGAGGGGGGAAGGGGTTGGTAATGGGGCGCCCCAACCTGCCGCTGGTCTTATTTATTTAGGCTTTTTTAAATAGAACCCAAAGGTTTTGTTTGGGGTTGAACTAAAAAAAATTTATTTGTGATAATTTAAAACCCCACCCAAAGTTTTGGGGGGAAACCCAAAGACAAAAATTATTTGGCCCATGGCCCGGGAGCGAGTCAGCGCCCTAACCTGCCCTTTAACCCCCCTCTGTCCCTTCCTTTTTCCCTCAGCCGGGAATTTCTACAATGGGGGTCGGGGTCAGCGCCCCCCCTATATAGCGAGATAAACCCAATTTTGAGGGGGGGCAGTCAGCGCTTTTGGCAGCGAAGAAATGGGGCCAGTATCCCTGCTTCTTGCAGTAGGGGGCAAAGTTTTGATTGGAGATTTGGCATGGGGGGGTTCCATTTTGTAGGGGTCAGCTTTTGCATCCCAAAGCCCGGGTGATGGGGACGAAAGTGACAAATGAAACACAAATTGATGACGATGTAGCCGACCAAAACCTTGGGAGCGGGTAAGAAGGGCTTCATCATCGTCAGGAGAAGAGGGCGTCAGCTTGCGCGTCGGGCACCCGGCGCAGCCAGCAAGGGGGTTTGTTTTTGGCCTTTAGTCAGCGGGGTTTGCAGCAGTATGAGACCCGGGACACCAAGGGCCCCCCGGGTTAAAAAAACCCCGTTTTGGGCGGGGCCCAAAAAGGAAAAGTAGTGGCACGGGGGCTCAGCGAGGGGCAGCGGCGGGGTAGTAGTAAAATCAGTGGGAGGTTGGGGGTAAAATCAGCTACCGGCCGGTGTGGCAGTTCTTTGCTAAGACCCCGGGGGGGAGCCAAATAGGGGTTTTTGTGAATTTTGGGGGGAGAAAGTAACCCGGGCCGGGAGCTAACATTGCCCACGGCCCTGCTCAACACATGCAGCGTCACCATCCGGGTGGCCTGGGAGAAACTGGCCAGATGTGGTGGTCCATCCTTGCCCCGCAGCGGGCAGCAGGCCGGGGCACGCATGCCATTGCCCCAGTAAAGGCTCACCACCTCTGTAGAAGGTACTTTTCTCTTGACATCCCCCCGGTCCAGATGCTCCTGCCCCTCGCTATTGGCGCCAGCAGTTTTTCAGGAGGCGTTTTGCAAAGAGACAACAGTATGGTCCAACCATCCTAAGGTCCCAAGCTGCCCTTGCTCCTGCCAAGTTGTTGGTCTGCAGCCCCTTCCCTTTCGAAGGGGGACTCTGCCCCATTCAGAGAAAATGGCTTGTGCCGAGCCGAGATGGATAGTCCAAGCCATAATTTCTTTTTCCCAAAAAGGGCATACCACACTTATAAAAAATGTAGAAAAGAAAGTGGGCCCCTCCTGAGCTTTTCGTTTTTTTCCAAGGTGCAGGGGCAGGAGTTGGGGGCTGTAACTACATTCAGGGCCAGTAAGTCCTTTACGGCCCACTGGTGGGAAGTTTCCCCCAGGCACACCCAATTTGGGCAGGGGACGCCTCTTTTTTCCTCCATTTGTCAAAAAGGGGGCCCCCGCGCCGTGTCCCCTCCTCCCCTCCTCCCCCCCCACCATCCAGCCTCCACAAGTAGTCCATCATACCACAGTGTGGGCACAGCATGTCATCGTCTACACCTGGTTGCTCGCGAACGAAGTCACAAGGGGAGGAACTGCCCGCTATGCAGCAAAAAATCGGGGGGGGTGGCTTTTTTCGGCCCCAACTGCAAATCGTAACATGGTGACGGACAATTGGAGGAACATGGTGTCAGCGCTGCACCGAGGAGGGATGGTCCATGCACCCTGCATGGCGCACGTGTTCAATCTGGTTGTGAAAAGGTTCCTGAAGTCTTCCACAGATCTTCAGAAGATTCTGAAAATGGCCAGGAAACTGTGCATGCACTTTATCCATTCGTACAAATCCAGGAACACCCTCCTCGAGTTGCAGCGGCAGAACGGCCTCCCCCAACACACTCTGATATGCGATGTTTCCACCCGTTGGAATTCCAGCCTGCACATGTTGGACCGACTGTATGAACAGAGAAAGGCCATTAACGATTTTTTGATGATCCAGGCGGACAGGAGTACTCCCCTGTGTAACTTTGATGTCAGCCAGTGGCAGCTCATGCGTGACACCTGCCGTTTGTTGAGGCCATTCGAGGAGGCCACGTTATTTGTCAGTCGCCAGGACTACGGGATGAATAACGTCATTTCACTGCTTCATGTCCTGGAACAGATGCTGAAAAATCTGTCTGGGCAGGGGACTGGAGATGTGGCGACTACATCTCGCGGCCACATGAGTCCACTGGGGACTGAAATGGAGGAGGAGGAGGACATTGGAGCAGAAGCATTGTCTGGTGAAATGAGTGGATTTTCTACCCAGGTGACAAGAGAGGAGGAGCAGGAGCAGCTGGAGGAGGTAGATGGAGATGAGGAAGACGAGGCAGATGACCCGCAAGCACCGTGGCAGTATACAGTGGAGATGGAGGCAGGGAGCCCCTCGGAGTCACTTGTGCAGATGGCCAGCAGCATGCTTTTTTGCCTGGCTAGTGACAGCCGAATAGTCAGCATCCGGCAGAGGGATGACTTCTGGCTCTCCACCCTATTGGACCCTCGGTACCGGTCCAAAATGGGAGCCTTTTTCCCAGCTATTGAGAGGGAGGACAAACTCAAATACTATAGGGAAATCCTCCGTAGTCAGTTGGCCGCTGCCTATGTGCGGCATCGTCCCTCCTCTGACAGGTGTGACCGGGGGGGGCCTCAGCGCGCACGTACTACTGCCGCGGCTGCTGGGGGAAGGAGGGGGGGTAGGAGTAGTACCAGCTCCATCAGCAGCAACCTAAGTCTGGAGTCACTGATGAGCAGCTTCCTTCACCCGCCTAGTGAGGAGGGCAGTCGCCAGCAGCAGCAGCAGGACCTGGAGCAGTCCCTGAACCAACAGGTGGTGGCCTATATGGACAGCACTCTGCCACCCCAGTTAGAAGATACGCTGGACTACTGGGCAGCCAAACTGGATGTGTGGCCGCAACTTGCCGAGTTTGGGTGCTTTTTTTCCAGCTGCCGAAGGGGAGGAGAAACTCGCGTACTATAGAGAAATCCTATGTAGTCAGTTGGCCGCGGCCTATGTGCGCCATTGTCATTCCTCTGACAGGTCTGACTGAGGGATTCCTCATCGCTCACATAGCACAGCCACGGTTGCTGTGGGGAGGTGGGAGGGTAGGAACAGTAGCAGCTCCATCAGCAGCAGCCTAAGTCTGAATTCGTTGATGAGCAGTTTCCTTCACCCGCCAAGTGAGGAGAGTACTCAGCAGCAGAAGCAGGACCTGAAGCAGACCCTGAACCAGCAGGTGGTGGCCTACTTGGACAGCACTCTGCCACCCCAGGTAGAAGATCCACTGGACTACTGGGCAGCCAAATTGAATGTGTGGCCGCAACTTGCCGAGTTTGCAGTGGAGAAGCTGTCCTGCCCGGCCAGTAGTGTGGCATCAGAGCGGGTGTTCAGTGCGGCGGGGGCCATCGTTACCCCAAGGAGAACCCGCTTGTCCACGGGAAATGTGGAACGACTGACCTTTTTCAAGATGAATCAGGCGTGGATCGGCCAGGATTTCCACACACCAATGCCTTAGGCATCAGTCTGGGTTCAAACTACCTGCCTCAGCCACTATTCTGATGCCGCCACCCGCCTGATGCCACACATCTGCTGACAGTTTCTCCATCTGCCTACCACCATCTTTACCAGAGACTGGTATTGCCACCCACCTCAACAGTCTGTCATTGTGCCACTCTATGACCTCACGCTGCTGCTGCTGTTGCTGGTGCCGTGACATCCACTGTGTCATTGTGCCACTCTCTGACCTCATGCTGCTGCTGCTGTTGTTGCTGCTGCGGTCACCTACACACTGTGTCATTGTGCCACTGCCTGACCTTATGCTGCTGCTGCCGTGCCCTCCACACTGTGTAATTGTGCCACTCTGTGGCCTACTACTGTTTTGCCACCTCCATAATGTCATTGTGCCACTGCCTGACCTCATGCTGCTGCTACCGTGACCTCCACTCTCTGTCATTGTGCCACTCTGTGGCCTACTACCATGTTTTTGCCACCTCCTGAATTGTCATTGTTGCCACTGTACTGACCTAGTGCTGCTGCTGCCATGCCCTCCACACTGTGTTATTTTGCCACTCTGTGGCCTACTACTGTTTTTGCCACCTCCAGAATGTGATTGTGCCACTGCCTGATCTCATGCTGCTGCTGTCGTGACTTCCACACTGTGTCATTGTGCCACTCTGTGGCCTATTACTGTTTTGCCACCTCCAGAATGTCATTGTGCCACTGTCTGACCTCATGCTGCTGCCGCCGTCACCTCCACTCTCTGTCATTGTGCCACTGTCTGACCTCATGCTGCTGCTGTGGCTGCTGCCGTGACCTCCACACTGTGTCATTGTGCCACTGTCTGACCTCATGCTGCTGCTGTGGCTGCTGCCATGACCTACACACTGTGTCATTGTGCCACTCTGTGGCCTAGTACTGTTTTGCCACCTCCAGAATGTGATTGTGCCACTGCCTGACCTCATGCTGCTGCTGTCGTGACTTCCACACTGTGTCTTTGTGCCACTCTGTGGCCTACTACTGTTTTGACACCTACAGAATGTCATTGTGCCACTGTCTGACCTCATGCTGCTGCTGCCTTCACCTCCACTCTCTGTCATTGTGCCACTGTCTGACCTCATGCTGCTGCTGTGGCTGCTGCCGTGACCTACACACTCTGTCATTGTGCCACTGTCTGACCTCATGCTGCTGCTGTGGCTGCTGCCATGACCTACACACTGTGTCATTGTCCCACTCTGTGGCCTACTCCTGTTTTTGCCACCTCCAGAATGTCATTGTGCCACTGTCTGACCACATGCTGCTGCCGCCGTCACCTCCACTCTCTGTCATTGTGCCACTCTGTGGCCTACTACTGTTTTGCCACCTCCAGAATGTCATTGTGCCACTGTCTGACCTCATGCTGCTGCTGTGGCTGCTGCCTTGACCTACACACTGTGTCATTGTGCCACTGTCTGACCTCATGCTGCTGCCGCCGTCACCTCCACTCTCTGTCATTGTGCCACTCTGTGGCCTACTACTGTTTTGCCACCTCCAGAATGTCATTGTGCCACTGTCTGACCTCATGCTGCTGCTGTGACCTACACACTGTGTGTCATTGTGCCACTGTCTGACCTCATGCTGCTGCTGTGGCTGCTGCCGTGACCTACACACTGTGTCATTGTCCCACTCTGTGGCCTACTCCTGTTTTTGCCACCTCCAGAATGTCATTGTGCCACTGTCTGACCTCATGCTGCTGCTGCCGTGACCTACACACTGTGTCATTGTGCCACTGTCTGACCTCATGCTGCTGCTGTGGCTGCTGCCGTGATCTACACACTCTGTCATTGTGCCACTGTCTGACCTCATGCTGCTGCTGTGGCTGCTGCCATGACCTACACACTGTGTCATTGTGCCACTCTGTGGCCTACTCCTTTTTTTGCCACCTCTAGAATGTCATTGTGCCACTGTCTGACCTCATGCTGCTACTGCTGTTGATGCCGTCAACTCCACACTGTGTCATTGTGCCACTCTGTGGCCTACTCCTGTTTTTGCCACCTCCAGAATTTCATTGTGCCACTCTCTGACCTCATGCTGCTGTGGCTGCCGCCGTCACCTCCACACTCTGTCACTGATATTGCCACCTGAGCCCTCAGCTTGTTTTTTTCCAGCTGTCGCTGCCATGACTTTATCAGGCTACATTCCCCCTTCAGGCTACATTCGTCCCGAAGTAATTCGGAACGAAGTTATTTTTGTCGGGAAATTCGGCGAAGTCACTGAATCGAATTTTTGTGAAATTTGCCCATCTCTACCTCCCGTATTTGTACCACGTCTTCTGGCTGTTACCAACCTGGCTTGGCTCACGTTTATTCTTCTCTCTCCCGTTTTAGTACCGCATCTCCCAACAGTTGCTGACTTTGCTCGTCTTACCTCCCGTTTGTGTTCTGTGTCCGTTTGTCTTTGTCCTGTGTCTGCACTTATTTTGTGTAGTTCTCAGTCTTCTGGTTGGGGCCGACCTATTAAGGAGTCGGGTTCTCACAAAAGGCAGGGACAGTGGTTGGGATCAGTGTCAGGGAATAGCTCTGTTTGTGTCTGCTCATGTGCCCCTGACTGGTCCCTTACATAGATGGAAAAAAATGTTCTTGGTATATATATATATATAATTTTTTTTTTTTTTTTTTTTCAATACCAGAACATAAAGAAAACACTATAAATTTGGTATGATCATAATTGAACTAACCTGTAGAAGACAGATATCATATCATTTATACCTAACAGGGAACTCCATGAACATGAAGCCTCCACAAAAATGGCGCAATTGCTTTTTTTTCACATAACACGCTACAAAGATTTTTTGTTTTGGTTTCCTAGAACATTACATGGTATGATCAATTGTACAACAAAAAAGTACACCTTATTCTGCAAAAAACAAGTTCTCATACGTCTAAGTAATCCTAAAAATAAACAAAAAATTGGCTTTTAGAAAAAACAAATATGACATAAACAAACATTCCTACAGCATTAGGGATTTAATATTATAGTAGACACCATACAACAGGTAAGAATACACTAGTGGGACAATAGTCAAGTTAGGCATACTTGCTTGTTTTGCTTGAATGGGGCCCTGTTCATTTCAACACAGGTTAGATTGAACTTGTGAAAAAATGCAGAACCCAATCCCTACCCATAACCATAACCCTAAATTTAGGTTAGGGTTAAGGCTGTTTAAGAGGTTTTAGGGATTTAAATTACCAGTTTAGTGACCTCCCCTTGTGGTCTAACTTCAGGTCAGATTTCCTTTCTGCTTACCACAAAATTGGGTGTTTGTTGAAGTAACAGGAAGTGACATTGCACGGGACATTAGACTGGAAGTGGGAGTGTCTTGTTTCTGGTAAATTAGCCTTTAAAATCCTTTAAACAACCCTAACCCCAGTATAGAATTATGATAATTAAAAAAAAAATTTTTGGCAACTTTTGTTTTGTTTTGGCTGAGCCAAACCTAAGCACTCAGATTTGGGTGAAATTTGAGTTTAAACTAAATCCAAAGAGCAAACACTACTTATATATTATATATTGTAGAGTACGCACTCTCTTCACCCTGAGCATGGAAGACCTGGGGTTGCTTTTCAACTGCAGATGTGTCCTTGGGAGAGGCAAAAAGGCAAAGAAAAAGAGACAAAAAGAAAGAAGCAGAGTATAAGAGGTATGTACAGTCAGATACAGTAGCTGTAAGATGTGCCTTCAGAATGAACTCCATTGGTGGGCACCAGAATCCACTCTACTGTAGGGCCCCGAGAATCAACTTCACCAATGTGCCCTAGAAACTGTAGTCTAACACTGCATCCACCTCCAGCCACAAGGCTCCTGCAAGGAGTCAGGACAAGTGGTCTCCCTTTGCCGGAGTTAGGGGAGGACTTTGTAACCACATTGCCACCCTAAAAAGAGAACTTTGATTTTTGCGCGGGATGGAAGGGATTACGTCAATAATGAAGATTTTTGGGTTCTATAGATGTAGAAAGTTATTAGCAAAAATCCCAGAATTTTGGCATTAAAGAGTTGAATTTTTTTTGTTACAAGAAGTACAGTTTTTTCAGGCTATAATGCCTTTGTCATCAGACTTGGCTTGTGTTGGGCTAATTTTTTTGTCTTCTGTAAAAAGACCTTCCACCAGTCAGGGGCACCGCAATGGGGAGCTCCTGCCCCCCCACTTATGCAAATTGTTTCCTGGGTGGTGGGGGCCCTTGGGTATCCCAACCTGGAGTGATCAGTGGCCCCCCCCAGATTTTATTTGGGGGGAAAGGTACTTTGATGACTTTTTTATCCTCTGGGAAGGTGCAAGGTGGATTTTGAGGAGTTTGTTGCACAGCTAAATTTAAAAAAGAGATTGGTATGCCTTACATTTGAAGGCAAGAGAACTTTTACCCCCTGGAGTTTCATTTTTAAAGATCGGGAGGGCAAGTTCATACTGAATGTACAAAAAACCCACACAACCAAACAGCTTGCTAATTGGGAAAAAGTTGCCCCCCATTACCCTGTAGGAGAGGTCCCAAAGGGTCAATTCCTGAGAGTAAAAAGAAACTGCTCCAGAGTAAGGACTTTAAGAGGCGTCAGGGATTTTGAGAAAAAGATTCTTGTCGGGGATACCCTGGGATTTTTGGGAAATCGCCCTAAGACTGCACAAAAACAGAACAGAACGACATTTTTTACAGGGTAAATCCCAGGAGGATAAAGATACTTTAAAGCATTTGTATCGCACTTTTGAGATGGGAAATCTAGAAGTTGGAATATCCTAAAAAAAATAGGGGGAAATACTGATGTTGGACCAGGATCTAGAGGGAATCTCCCTGTACCCCTTTGATCACCTATCGAGGGGTAGATTATTAAAGATAGATTTGATCCATAGTATTAAACCAATCCCTCCTAAAAGGAATTGGCTTGAAAAGAAAACCCGATAGGTATGTTTTAAATGTGGGCAGAGGGTGTGTAGGCTGCCCATAATACAACAAACTAAATCCTTAAAACAATCCTCAAATGGAAAACAATTCTTATTCGTGTTTTTCCCAATTTGTAGGAAAAGGAGTAGTTTATGGCATATGCCCCCTCCCCATAAAACTATTTGGAAAAACAAAGAAAAACAAATTTAAAAGGGGGGTGGGGGAAAACATCGGGGGGCAAAAGTAATAGAAGGGAAACCCCCCAGTAGTGACATTTTTGGGGAAACATCATAATGGAGAATGGGAATCTCTGCGTTTTTTGATTATGGAGGGGTGAGACCGTCTCCCAAGAGGAGGAGAATGGGATAGCGAAATTTTTGTTTAAAAAGGCCCAGTGGAAATTTCCGTATGGAAAACAGTTTTCAAAGGGCCTTAATGAAACCTTGCAATTTGGATGTTTTTATTGGTAGATTCTTCTTTGGGGCTGTTTACCTTTCTCTGTTTTTTTCGCCTCCCCAAAGGGCCAAAATTGATCTTTTAAAACGGGATGTTTTTTTGTATCATTATTATATCATTTCATTTTTTTTTATTATATTCAATGTTACTTATAGTCTGTAATTTTTGTCGTTAAAACAATGAAATTTTTTTTTACCCCCAATTTATTTGGCCCTGAATCAATTGTCCCCCATTATTCTAGTCTCGGGCTAGACATCCGTTTTCACAGAAATCACTTTAAGAAATTTGGGGCCCCTTAGCAGTAATTAGCGGTCTGGCGGGGGTAGTCGATTGCGGGTCCTATCTAGGATGGAGTCGGTTCGGGGTGCCGGGGGCAAGTGGTTTGGTTTCCGGTGGGTTGCGGGAAATGATCGTGTTTTTCTTTTTCCATAGAGCAGTTTTTGTTTTGGCGCTGAGAGTTGTGCCCCCGGGCTTTGATCATGCGATCTGCCCAGTTCTTTTTCCTGGAATCGCAGAAACCTTTTTTAGGCGCGGACTGCACCGTGGCAGTATGGGGTTTCTGCGTAGTAGTGTTGCCTTCCCCGAAGTAAATCGGAAATACATCCTATTTAGTTTCCCGGGCATTGGGGGAGTACAACTTCCCGGGAAAGCCAAACTGAGTAAAGGGAGGGGGATACTACATGTAAGTAGAACCCGGCAACCAGTATAAAAAATACCATTAATACTGAAATGCTAGGGGACTTTTTGCTAACATCAAAAGGGCCAAAAAAGGTATTTTGAGATGCAGAAATGAAAATCTTCTGTATCCCTTCTATCCTGGGTGCCGCATACCAAAGGGGCTGTGAGGATATCACTTTATACTGGCAGTTCTAAGTTAAGTATCCTTTTCTATCTCACCATAGAGGTGATATTTTTCTGTCATTGATAGACTGTATATGCGTTGTATATAGCGTGTTCTTATTCCACAGCGAGAGGAGTTTTTTTGAATCCCCTGATGAACCCAAAATTGTCTGGGGGAAACGCGTTGGGATAGCTGTGACTAAAGAATTGTAATATACGTATACAGGGATATTATCTGTCTTTTAAAGCGGAGCCGCCCTTTATCGGGGCGATTACTCCACTGATAGATGATATTTAGTATGCTGTATCATTTAGGTGTGTTGTGGTAGATTATAGGGGTTTAGTAAGTACAATTTTAGACAATTTAGTAAAAGTTATGTTTTAACAGGGATTATATTTTTGCAGTGATATCGGAGTTAGGGGAGACTAAATACTTCTGCCATTAGCCTGGATGACAAGGCTGAGTTTATATAGAGGAGTTCAACAAGATTGGCCTCTCTGAAGAGAACCATAGACCTCAGGAGGGTAACAGAAGAGCACTGCATTCCATAATGTAAGTGATAAACAACAGTGACTGGGAACACATACAGAAAAATAAATTACATAACTACGAACACTGCTATGAATATTGCCTGGACATCTGATTGGAATTCTAAAAACTCCTCATATTTATTCGCCATAACATAAATCTTTGCTCAAAGGGAAGTGAAAAGTTATAGTATAGTGCAAATGTTCAGTTTACTTAAGTGGGGTTCCACACCTAGTGAGTTCATGTACTTCAGGATCATCACTCTTAGGGCACTTTGCACTTTGGGCTTTCAAATCCCCTCAGACTTCATAGCTTCGATCCTGGTGCCCAGGTCACCTAAAGTCCACATATATAATGCAGGGGCTACATCAGTGTCTATATGTGACAGAGAAGAGTGGGCTGTAGTAGTTGTCTGTATGTGACAGAGGGACTATATCAGTTGTCTACAGGTGACAAAGGGGGGCTACAGCAACAGTCTATATATGATCGAGAAGGGGGCTATTTGAAAAAGATAAGGCTTCTACAGCAGTGGTCTATATGTGACATAAGAGGAAGGGGCTACAGCATTTTTATACATGTGATCTGTACATAGGGCACTATTATTGCCCTTAATATTTGGGGACACTATTTGAAACTTTAACTTGTTGGGCACTATCTGTGTGGCACTATTATTAGTAGTACATCAGATATAGATATCCAGTGTCTCACAAAAGTGAGTACACCCCTTACATTTTTGTAAATATTGTATTATATCTTTTCATAGGACAACACTGAATATATGCCACTTTGGTTCAATGTAAATGTAGTTAGTGTACAGCTTTTATAACAGTGTAAATTTGTTTTGCCCTCAAAATAACTCAACAAATAGCCATCAATGTCTAAAATGCTGGCAAAAAACGTGAGTACACCCCTAGGTGAAAATAGACAAATGTGTCCTAAATGTCAATACTTTGTGAGCTCCATTGTTTTCAAGTGTTGTCTTAACTCTCTTGGGCATGGAGTTCACTAGAGCTTCACAGTTTGCTACTGGAATCCTTTTCCACTCCTCCATGACGACATCACAAAGCTTGTGGACGTTAGAGATCATGTGCTCCTCCACCTTCCATTTGATGATGTCCCAAAAAAATGCTCAATAGGGTTTGGTCTGGAGACATGCTTGGCCAGTATGTCACAGTACATGTCGGCATTCATTGTTCCCTCAATGAACTGTAGCTTCCCACAGGCTGGCAGCCCTCATGCAGCCCCAAACCATGACACTCCCACCACCATGCCTGGCTTTAGGCAAGACACACTTGCCTTTGTACTCCTCACATGGTTGCCAACACACATGCTTGACATCATCTGAACCAAATAAGCTTCTCTTCATCTCATCAGACCACAGGACATGATTCCAGTAATGCATATCCTTAGTCTGCATGTCTTCAGCAAACTGTTTGCGAGCTTTTTTGCACATCATCTTTAGAAGAGGCTTCCTTCTGCGACGACAGAAATGCAGAGCAATTTGATGCAATGTGCCACCCATGTAATCTCTGCAGCAATCCTGCCAGCACTCATATGTCTATTTGGAAAAGACAATCTCTAGATGTGACAACTGACAATGAGCACATGCACTCATTTTTTTGTAACAGTGAGCAAGGGCGGCATTTACGCCCGAAACGCATCTGTTTTTTTGTCCGTGTGGCTTCTATTTTATATTGGTTCTAATAAAACGTTTTTTATCCTCCACCTGGACATTCGTCTGTTTCCATGGAGCTGTCACTCACGTGATCACTCCTGGGATTCAGTTTCCTGTTTACTCATTTTTTTGGTCGACCAAGGCGAGGCTTGTTCCGAGTGGAATCTGTCTTGTTAAACTGCTGTATGATCTTGGCCGCCATATGCAGCTCAGTTTCAGAGTGTCGGCAATCTCCTTATAGCCTAGGCCATCTTTATGTAGCGCAACAATTCTTTTTTTCAGGTTCTCAGTCCGTTTTTTGCCATGTTGAACTTCCAGTTACCAGTATGAGAGAGTTTGAGAGGGATAACACCAAATTTAACGCATCGTCTCCCTCGAGACCTTGTAACACAAGTGAGTCACATGATACCGTGAAGTGCCCAATTTGTCAATTTTCACTTACTATACTCACTTTTGTTGCCAGCAGTTTAGATATTGATGGCTGTGTGCTGAGTTATTTTGAGAGCACACCAAATTTACACTGTTAAACAAGCTTTACACTAATTACCTTACATCAAAGTGTCACATTTTCATGACCATGCCTGTTCATACCGCAACCTTACATCAAAGTGTCATATTTTCATGACCATTCCTGTTCATACCGGAAAGTATTCCGTAAGGTACTGCAGAGGCTACACTTTTGGCCATGATTTTCACTTGTATTGTGAATATTTTTGCACTATCTGAACAAGTTCTAATTCTGTTCTACTGACATTGATTGACAATCTTTGCCTATACTGGTGCACTTGGTTTACATTTTGTTTTTCTTTGTATTCATATGTTTATTGCCTGCCTCTTTGTACTTTCTCCTCTCTCTCTCTAGTTCTGACCTCTATTTGCTTGACCCTTCTATATTGTGTTTTGTCTATCTTGTCTGTATATCATCCCTGGTGGTCACTAACACATATCTTCAGTTTTGTCCCATGAAAAGATATAATACAGTATTTACAAAAATGTGAGGGGTGTACTCTTTTGTGAGATACTGTATATGGAGCAGCGACAGGAACAGTACTAGGGGCAGCAGTAGGATAGCAAGTGGAATAAGAAGAGGTGGGGACAATTCTGGAAAACAAGTTGTCATGGCAGTCTGGTCTGGATGGAGAAAAAAGTCTGAAAGTCCTATGAGTCAACACTTTACCTTTAATATATCTAAAAAATTTCCTTAAATATATACAGTTTTATAACATTAAATTAATTGTGTTGAAGTAATGACCAACAGTAAATGTGAGGGTGGACATTCATGCAACATTTGCACTCAGCAACTAAAGTGTTAAAATGGCCTTGGTTGGCGAAAAGGTATGACATAAGTCCTGCATACTGATGGTCTCCATTAAGGGTGAGTTTCCCGCAATGTTCGTTCTCATTGTCTTAACTGACCATGGGAGGTGTGGGGAATTTTTTCTCCTCAATCTAAGAGTGATTTAGCCCAGGAACATAACTGTCCTTACATTGTTCGAGAGGAGCAGACCCATTGATAAGAACAGATACTATACTTGATTCTAGCCAAAATGCAGAAAAACACTACATATGTCATATACAGTATACAACCTTAATAATTGTGTAGTTTATATTTTAATGCCACAGACACAACAGTCCCAGCAATCATAAAATAATCCATTTTGCCAGGTTGCTTCTGGACAATGACCTGTGGCTCTCCAACTGTTGTCACGCAATTCCCAGCATGTCCTGCCATGTGAAAGAAAGATGTAGGTTGCCAACCACTTTTTTCTAGGCTACAGAGGGAGTGAGAAAGAAACATACATAAAAACATCATCAACAAAATATGCCAGTGAACATGCTGCTTCTCATCAAGCACCCAAACCACATTAATCAGGATTTCATAGTTCATTACAGCCTGACTAATTTTGAAATCCCTCATGAAAGTTGATTAAATATCATATTCATTCAGACAAATTGAACTCTTATCTTAAGGAACTCAGCAGATTTGCCCACAGAAAGTTTAATGTACATCAGTATCCCACAAGGAAATGAGTAAAACATTTTGTAGGTGATACCATTTTAAAAGGCTGAGCTTACTTTATATACAAGAGAAGGCAGCCAATCAAGTCAGCAGGAACCAACCACTATATAATTAATTCAGATTAAAGCATAATACAGATTACAGCTCCACCAGAGCATTTATTCTAACACTAAAGGGGTATTCCCATCTTATTGATTAGCTTTAAGCATGTAAGCAAAGATGAATAAAGAGTAGTACCAAATACATTGCTGTTTCTTTTTAACTTCATATCAAGGTTAGAGCAGTTCTTATCTCTTGCTTGTTGATAGAAGCTTCTCTAGTTACCTATTTCTGCTTGAGTATTGGCCTGGCTTTTGGCATCACTCCCTGCTGAGTCTTAACAGTTGTATGGAGTATCTGATCTAATCTTTCTACTGAGAAAGACTTTAACCCTTTAGAGTTACTGTCTAGAGATAAGCCTTGTGCCATCCTGTCAGGCATGCAGAGCATTTATCTGCGTATTAACATACAAAGATAACAGTATGAGTCAAAAGCTACTGGTGTGTCTTACAGCATGTAAGCTTTTAACTCTCACTAAACTGTTCAAGTTTATATGGAAATATGATGAATCTTATTTTCTCTACATTTTTTTATGTTTTGTTTTACTAAAAATCATCTCTCATTGCAAATACAGCTCAGCTAGCTCACATTTATATCCAGACATCCTACTGGGACAGCTAGCAAAAAGGATCTAGCAGTACTGGAGTGTCAGTCAATACTTTAGTAGACTGGACAACCTACTGCACTGGAAGTGGGAGCTTGAAGCAAGGAGGAAAGAGCATCTTCTGCAAAAATAGCCAGATGGAAAACCCCTTTAATTGATATGCAATTATACAATAGGGCACATTTACTATTCCTGTCTAAAAGCTAGACAGTGTTAACTAAGACTAGACAGCCTAAGGATGCACAAGATTAATCACAGTGTGCACACATTTTAGCTTTTAGGCAAAGCTCCTTCCAGTAAAGCCACATCCGCTTTCCACAAAAGTCACACCCCTTGTCGAATTAGCCACAAAAGTGTTTAAAACAGGTAATAAATATGTCTGTTCTGAAAATGTGCCAAAATGCAGAACTTTTTATGATTGTGATTGAGATGTACTTATATAAGATTGGTTACCCCTTTAACATGCAATTATGTTGCAGAGTTGACCTTGCTACATCTTCTTTATAGCTATCCCTTGATATAACATAAGTCTTTATAATGTACAGTACATTTCAGTGCCAACTTTTGTCTTACAAGCAGAGATCATGTACACATCATTAAGGGCTGACGGTCTGGCTGGGTGGCGGAAGAGCCGATTAGTTAAATTCAATGTTCAGATCTTGCAACAAAAATAAAAGTGAGCTGCGTAAATCCTTTCATCATTTCTGGCACAAACTGATGCAACAATCAGTAAATTGGACAAAGATGAATAATACAGCAGAATGCTAATATCAAGGGGTAATGTCCATGTTGCAGTGTTTGACCTGCTCTTAAGGAAAGCTCAGCTGTCACCAGGATCTATGAAGCATGGCAATTTTCTCATTGAGGCAATAGCCGACTATGCAAAGCTGTATATTCATCAGTCACTCTTGTTGGCCTTTGACTCTACACAGTTCTGTAACCAGAAGCCTAGTAAATCTACAGCAGTGTCAGATAAAAGGTGATGTCCAGAGTCTGCGGATTTCTGATATGGCTAATGGAGCAATGTTACACTTAGCTGATAGACAGAAAAACACAATTGCATAAAAAGGAAACGGTGACAGTATTCAGTTGGAGGAGGACTCATGAGTAAAGTGGAAGCAGTAGTGAGGTGTCAGCTCTTGGACCCTGAAAGCCTAGAAAATGAAAATATTGTATGCAGCTTGAGATGTGATTAGAGTAAACACTGGCCGTACGCAGTGAGATTTCTTACCAATTCATAAAATGATTAAAATGTTGCGTATCTGCAACTTGTTAGGATGCTAAAGAATTTTTGTCATCAGACACACTACATGACTGGTCATCTATGTCCAATCACATTGGTGGATGCATTGGATAGAACCAAAATTCTGTCTACGCTCATCTGTAAATATGATGTAATTGAACATCATGATGAAATAAAACAATATACACTCTCAAACAGTGATCGCCATAAAGTTTATTCAAAGACAACACAAACATTACATATACTTTACAATAATTGTAACTGGAGGCACTTACTTTAAAACCTTTTGCCTCTAGGAAAATATTACCAAGACCCTAAAAATTCTCTGTTATTGAGTAATTTGTGACTATATTGCTTGGTGTGTTGGAATCCAGAGTTGATGAACAACAGATTGAAGGAATGTTACTGTATGTATAGATGTAGCAAAAATAAACTTAGTATATAACATACCATAATAGTAGCGCACAGAAAGTCATCTCAACTTTTTCAATGATCTAAGAACAGCTAACATGTTGAACTATGATATCACAGTCAAGTTATACTTTTCTATATCCATATTCTGCATTCTGTAAAATGAATACATCCTGACATACTGTTTCCCGGGAGATGTTTTGGGCCATGTAAAATAAAGGAATTTATTTTTGCACCTCTCTCTGCCATTACCTCGTCCCCATCGTTTCCAGGTCACTAATTTTTCTGCTTAGAGTTCATTCTCCTTAGACCGATATGCTGTCTGTTTTTAATGAGGTTATTTCTGGGTTATTAGCTTCAGTGTTATATGATACCTTATGTGAAATTCCTAATTGATGTAAATCAAACAAGCCTGGCTGAGAGGAGATCAGAATAATCTTTCAGAATTTTTGTGGTCTCTGATTTGTTTCATGAATCTTGTATTTAAAGCTACCTTTTGCACCACAGCTTGTGTCAGCCTAATAAGACAAATAAATCTCTTTTTATTCCAACATTAGCGAGTTCAAAGAAGTGGAAATTGAGGAAATGCATTGGCATTTTGCTTTGCTGAATAAGCTGTAGATAGAAATTAGACTGATACTATTTAGTAGGTGGAGTTTAATTGTCCCGCTCGATAAGCTCAACAGTGCATTTTTATTAAGCCTCTCTTACAGAAGCCATTAAACTTTAGCTTCATACTTCATAAATGGAGATTTAGATGCAACTTAGAAAGTTAAATATTGCACTGGCTATAATGAGCTTTAACCTTAGAAAACTTTATGTTGAAGGTTGAAGTTAATTTCCTGAACCTGGCCAGAGTCTACCCCTGGCAGAAGTATCGGAAACACCATACTCAGAGGATGTTCACAGTTTTTTTTGCTTTATAGCAAATATACAAATCACAGATATGACACAAAGGAATGAACATTCTGGCTTCATAACCCATGCTTCAGACAAATGGAAATAGACAAATCAAACTACTGGTGTGTGCTTTTATAAAACAAGTACATGAAATATTTATGGAATTACTCAATGTTGAGAAAAAAAGATGGACTCACTTTGTTATTTGCATTTTTAAAAATATTGGCACAATTCTAAAAATAAAAAATAGCCTGCAGTTAAAAGAGAGTGATGTGAGACTTTACTGAGCTGTTAACACTATGAAACTATGGTCCAAACAATAGAATTGTCAACTGAAACATTGGAAAGGATCATAAAACTTCTTTAAGATACAATTCCAAAACAGCCTGTGGCAAAAGATGTTGGTTGTTCCCAGTCAGCTGTGTGGATGGGAAGGCTATACAAGGAATGCATACAGGTAGACCAAGTAAGATTCTAAAGGATAAGGAAAGAAAACCTGAATGAAATATGCCCCAAAAACATAAAATGTACAATGTATTAAATAAAAAAAAAACAATGGATGGAAACAGAAGTCAATGTGCATTGCCAAAGCTGAGTTAAAAATTATGTTTAAAAGTGTCTCAAAGCACTTTATAAATGTATCACATTGTAAGACAAACTGCATGCACCAAAAAAGTGTCTCGGCACTATGTTACTATTCACTAATATGTACTCACCCCCCCTCGCTCCCTGCCTGTGTGCTGTCCTGTTCCAGTTTCTCTATACTGCTGCATGCTGTGGCCATCCACTAGGAGGCGCACGCACTGGCTCTTCCTGATTTAAAGGGCCAGCACCCACCACCCAGTGGTTGCTATGGCCACCTCACCTATTCTAAACACCTCTCCGGTTCTTCCTTGCTCAGTTGTTGGTGTCTGATTGCCCATATCTGCCTCTCCTGTGCATCTGTTCCTGATTGCCTCTTAGTAATTGACCCTCTGCTACGTTCTTGACACTGCCTTGTCTGACACCTGCCCTGACCATATGCCTGAACCTGACCTCGTTTGTACTGTTCTCGACTATGCCTCTGCCTTCTGTTCCAGTACCACGCCTGTCTACATGTCGCCTGTCACCTTGGGGACCTACGTTGGGGGTAGCTACCTAGGAGTCCCTCACAGCAAAGTCCAATCATCCTTGCAGTGGGCTATGGTGAAAACCAGGGTTCTCCTTAGACTCCGCTCTCCAGCGTAGGCTATGCCAACTACAAGCGGTGGCCCAGCAGATCCCCCTTCTGTCTCTGGTGAGTCTGACCTTGACATTTTCTTTATTAATGATCTCATGATTTTTTTTCCAAATGGAATCTAGTACAACATATGCCATTATTTAAAATAATATACTTATATTTTTTTGATATATGTGTCGTGAAGCCACAATATTCAGTTACCAACTATTGTTTGTCATATATGTGATTTGTGTATTTATTATAACATGAAAAAGTTTGGTGACCATTAATAATAGTATCGATTTCATGACAATTGCCAGGTATCATTCTTATGATGGTAAAGATTAAGCTAGTGAGATCCTAACAGCTAACAATGGACATTTTAGATGTAACTGCCAGAAAATGTATGCTTATGTTTACGCAAACATCTTGTAACCTTAAATGGGTTTTGCCATGAAGTGAGTTGCTTTCCTCTTATCTGGCTCAGGAGAAAATATAAACAAATCATGAACGGTGCAGAGGGGAAAAGGTGGGGGCTGAGCAGTGAGGAGCACAGAGGGAGAAATAAGGGAGCGTCTGCAATGTTCACTCAAATAATAACATTACAACCAGTGGATTGTCTATACAGCCTCATACACTGCACTTTCTCCACAGTCCCTTGGAAGCTCATTCATGTTCCCTGTCATCAAATAAGAAGTGCAGACAACGCAAGCGCAGCCAGGTCAGCTCCTGTCAGCTGCTGGTCGTGTCTAATGTAAACTTTTAAGTAACTAAGAGCATTTAATAGAAGAGTGAAGAAATCAGGCGATACCTTTTAGAGGCTAACTGAGTATATTTGATGGTGAGCTTTCGAGAGAACTAGCTC
Source organism: Phyllomedusa bahiana (assembly GCA_025379985.1). NCBI lineage: Eukaryota > Metazoa > Chordata > Amphibia > Anura > Hylidae > Phyllomedusa > Phyllomedusa bahiana. The sequence goes on along the minus strand of JAODAL010007945.1, from coordinate 101,337 downwards.
CCTTCTTCAGACATGATGTTATACAAGAAATTGAAAATTCACAGACTTTTTATACACAAAAGACCTGGACCTTCAAAGAATCTTAGAATTCTTAACAATAACAAAATGCAATATAAGCAGAAAGTCATTTACAGCAGGTCAAGCAGTCAACTATCTGAAAACTTGTGAGGCGTGTCAGAGGGGGTCAGTATTCCTGCGTCTTATCTAGCAGCCATCAGGCCGTGATTTGTGACCATCACTGTTCACACATAGTTCGACATAAAGCTGGCATGAATATTTAGCCCATTTTGCAGAGTCTGAAATTTTTGCATTAATTTAAATTCCCACTCCTTTCTCTCCCTCTGCGTCTTAAAGTGTCCCATTAAAACCATAATTTTCAGATCTTCAATACAATGGTCATCTCTGGAGAAGTGTTGTGCCACTGGAAGATCAGTTCTGCTGTTATTAATAGTGAATCTATGTGAGTTCATGCGCTGGCTGAGTCTCTGCCCTGTTTCCCCCACATAAAGGCCTGTGATGGGACATTGCATACACATAATCAGATACACCACATTGCTAGACCTGCAGGAAAATGTCCCCCTAATTCTGTGCACCTGCTGTGACTGTGGGACAGGTACACTGTCAGTGGTGTGGATGTGCCTGCAGGTCTTGCACCTGTTTTGCAGGCAGGGTGAGGTGCCATTTTCAGTTGGGGCCTTCAGGGCGCTCCGGACAATAATACGCCGCAGGTTTGGTGGTTGCCGAAAGGAAAGGAGAGGGGGGACTGGGAATATGTCTTTGAGTCTATTGTCCTTATGTAGCACAGGTTGAAGTTCCTTGGCAAACTTTCGTAGGATCTCCAGCTGTGGGTTGTAGGTTACAACTAGGGGCACTCGTTCTTCCTTCTGGGTCTCTTTGTATGTGAGCAGACTGTCTCTGTTGATGGCGGCCGCTTTGCTGATTTGATTGTCCGTCACTTTTGGCCTGTATCCCATTGGGGGAAATTTTTGTCCTCAGATCCAGGAGGTGTTTGTCCAGGTCTGTCTTGTTGGAGCAAATACGATTGTACCGTATAGCCTGGCTGTATATAATGGATTGCTTTGTGTGTTTGGGGTGGAAGCTGTCATTCCTGAGGTAGGCCGTTCTGTCTGTGGGTTTGTGGTACACTGATGTGAGTAGCCGGTGGTCTTTGATGTGTATTGTAGTATCCAGAAAGTGGATTTTGCTCTCTGAATAGGTAAGCTTGAGGTTGATGGTGGGGTGGAAGTTATTGAAGTCATTATGGAATTGAATTAGGGCCTCCTCGCCCGCAGTCCAGATGACAATGATATCATCGATGTAACGGAGGTACATCATGGGTTTGGTGGTGCATGTGGATAGATACGCTCCTTCCAGTTCAGCCATAAAGAGGTTTGCATACTGGGGCGCACATCTGGACCCCATTGAAGTTCCCATTCGCTGTAGATATAGGTCCTCTCCAAATTTAAAATAGTTGTGGCTGAGTATGAACTGTATGAGCTGTGTTATTGGTTTTGTTGGGAGGTTTAGTTTCTCCAGGTGTGTCCGACATGCTGCAACTCCATCCTTGTGGGGTATGTTTGTATACAAGGATTCTACATCCATGGTTGCCAAAATGGTGCCCTCAGGAAGTGGACCGAGGGCATTGAGTTTGTTAAGAAGATCCGTGGTGTCCTGGATGTAACTAGGAGTATCTCTGACCAGGGGTTTTAGGAGATTTTCCACCCAACCTGAGATATTCTCTGTCAGAGTCCCAATACCAGAAATGATAGGCCTCCCAGGGTTGCCTTCTTTGTGGATCTTGGGGAGCATGTAGAAGCAGCCCGGCCTGGGATCTGCTGGGATGAGCCCCTCTACCTGCCTCTGGACCTGAGTTGGAAACTTCTTGATCATATTCTTTAGCTGTTTTATAAAGTTAAGGAAGGCTGTAGCTTTCACAGGCTTCACTTTTTGTAATCACCTATATTTAGAAAAGTGATTAAATACCCATTTTGGAGGATCCCACGTCAACATTACATCGTGGCAAAACCCCTTTAAATATGATTACTTATGTTTCCCTCCCCCACTTATGGAATTACTAGATCTTAAGTATGTAGAGCTGTACAGAGAAATATAAAGATATGAAATGTAAAGATATATAGACCAAATAGTCATGCAGTTGTACTTTTGGACGATGCCACCACAAATGTATCTAAAATATTGACAGATTTTGCAGAAAATATGAGATTTGATGATTGATAGTTCTATTGATAGGCAATCTATCAAGTTCATCAAGATTTCTACAGATTATCTGCTGATCAATGGTTCAGATTAAAAAAAATGTTGTTAATAAAAGACCAATAAGACCAATCTAACATTTCAGACCATATTCATCTTAGGTCTTTGGATTGCTTCAGAGGTTGAAGATTTTCCATCTTCACCTTAACATGCTGGTTTAGAAATAAATAATATTAGCAAAGGTCTGGCATTATTTTTTGTCACTACTAATTGATAAACATGATCCTCTAAGTATAAAGACAACTATGATCACAGATAAGGTTTTTTACATTTGGTTAAACTAAGATTTGTGTGTGATCAGGAGATCCTTAACATCTACTAAACTCAACCTTATGCAGTGTTAGTCACACAATCCTCATCTGAATAAACTACCCACCCTAATCAAAACATGGCATAAATTAGGAGTCTATAGCCCAGCATAGTGCTAATGTACACACTCTATAAATCTGTTCTTGCAGCTAATTTACAAGGTGTCCATCAAGAGAAATGTGCAGCCAAGTTACCAGTGTTTGTTGCTTTCCACTGACCTGTCTTATCTCAATAATTAACTTTATGTCATCAACCCTAAGCCTCAAACACACAAGATAAAGGGTCTTTTCAGCTTCTTTGATGGGATTACCTGCACAGGATGGTTTACCATGTGTCTGTTTTGTAAAAAGTGACTTGTAGGATGGCGCATGATGGAAATGTAGGTTTGTTCATGTAAAATGGTATTTTTGGAAACTGCATTGTAAGTGTGTGACTGAATGAAACAAACACTCTACGCTTTATGACTTGTCACACAGAATATATTTGTCATGGTTTTTAAACACATATAGCAACAAATATATGAACTGTATGAAAGAAACACAAAAGTGCCATAGATTTACAACGGGTTTTGGGTGGTCAAAAAAATGACACTGAAAGTAAGTTGAGGTGAGGGGTTTTAGAGATTTTTATGGGTTAACTTACCATCCACTGCAATCCTGGTCCAGCGGTGCTTCTTGTGTAGCTCCATTTCCATTGCAACATCCATCATCCTGTCCTGTATCATCACTTCTGGTTACCATAACAGAACTTACCTGTCAGAACGCACTTCTCTGGTCAGCTTCCAGCTTTTAGGGTGCAACACTCTGCAGCCACTCTGCAGCCACGCAAGAGATGCTCTGCAGGGGATGTCTTGAGCGACAGGTCTCCAGCCACTCTGGAAAGGGGGTATGTCACACCGGCCAATAGGAGGGCCCGGTGACCGCACCAATCAGCTATGGGGTGGTGTCCAGGCACTCCATTTAAACCTCCTAATACTGGATTGCCTGTGATATTTCCTGGCTGCTTTCACATTGCCTTTGTTTGTTACCTTGTTTCTACATGTATCGGAATTCTACTTGTTTTCCTGAACTTGGTTTGTGTTCTGATTTTGTATCTCGCTCCTGGTCATGTTTCATACCCCTGGCTTGTGTACTGGTTTTTCTCTTTGGTTCTGATTTGTAGTCTGATGTTACCAATCCGGACTATCTGACACTTCTTCCTCCAGATGGTCCCAGAACCTTAGTAGCGCAGCGACTGTTGCCCATTTGGGGTCTGCCACCTAGGACAGCATGTCAAGTATCCAGGGACAATGGGATGGGCTCCAGTTAGGGTTCCTTGACGTGACATTATCACAGGCCTAAACCATTACTGCTCTCCACTCCCGTGATATACTCGGTAGAGCACATGCAGGGGCTTACCCAGCTAGTCCAGGATCTGGCACTGAGGGTACAACAGCAAGAGACTTCCCTGAATCAGAGTTCTCTGGCATCATTTTCCCCTCCGGTGGAACCCCCTATTCAGCTACCAGCCAGGTTCTCAGGTGACAGGAAGGCTTTTCTGACAGCTAAGGAGGGATGTTGTCTGTATTATAGGCTCCGCCCACATACCTCAGGTAATGAGGTTGAGAGTGGGAATTATGTATGTCCCTTCTCCAGGGTTCTCCCCTTCCGATTTTGTAGACTCTTCCTTTACAAAGCCTCTGGGTCTCACTTGGAGGCCCCTTTCCGATTCCTTGCAGGTGGTGGCTATAGATTCTACTCCGTTGGTTAGGAGTACTATCCAGCATTGTACTCCTGAGCTTGAGATGTTAGTAGGATCTATTCATAGGGAGAAATGTATTCTATTTATTATGTAGGGGCTGCCCACTGACATGGTTTTGGGGTTACCCTGGCTTCAGAAACACAATCCTGTGCTCGACTGAAATTCTGGAGAATTAATCAGGTAGGGACAGCAGTGTATTGACAGATGTTTCCCTTTTATTCTTGACAACACAGAAGTAGAAGAGATACCTGTCTTTATCCATGACTTTGCTTAAGTTTTTTCTAAGACGCAGTCAAAGATGCTACCCCCTCATAGATCCTACGACCGTGCCATTGACCTTTTGCCTGAAGTAAAATTTCCTAAGGGCAGGATATACAATCTGTCTGGTCTGGAGAGACTTGCCATGAAACAGTACATTGTAGAAAGTCCACAGAAGGGTCATATCTGGCGTTCTGTGTCCCCTATGGTTGCGGGGTTTTTCTATGTGGGGAAAAAGGGTGTCGTTCTAAGTCCTTGTATTGATTACCAGGAACGTAATAAGATAAATGTGAAAAACCAATACCCCTTACTCTTGATTCCAGATCTGTTCAATCAAAACCAGGGGACTAAGTGATTTTCCAAGTTGGATCTGAGAGGGGCTTATAACCTTATTCGTGTCAGAGAAGGAGATGAGTGGAAGACCGCATTTAATAATCCTGAGGGCCAGTTTGAATATCTGGTTATGCCGTTTGTGTTGTGCAAAGTATGTTTTTGGGTTTCAGAAGGTAACTTCTCTAGGGTATATCCTGACTCTGAGCTCATTTCGTATGGACCCCTGTAAAATGCAAGCTATTCTCCATTCCTCTCTAAAGGCCCTACAGTGATTCCTAGGGTTTGCTAATTATTGCCGAAAGTGTATTCAGAATTTTATTGTGTTAGTTTGGCCATTGACTGACATGACTAAAAAGGGGATGAAGTGCAATAAATGGCAACCTAAAGCCTTAAAAGCTTTTGAAAAAACTTAAACAGTGTTTTGTATCAGCACCTGTTTTGATTCAAGCAGACCATACCAAACCTTTCGTCGTTAAGGTTGATTCATCTGAGTATGGAGCAGGGGCTGTCCTGTTCCAGGGATCTCCTGCTATGACTAACCTTTGCCCATGTGCCTTTTTTGTGTAGATTTTCCTGTGTTGAGAGGAATTATGACGTTGGGAACCCAGTTGTTGGCTATTAAGTGTGTCTTCGAGGAATGGTGCCACTTCCTTGTAGGTGCCCAACATAAAGTCATGGTCCTTACTGATCATAAGAACCTCACCTTTTTAGAGAATGCTAAAAGGATGAAACCACATCAGGTATGTTGGACACTATTTTTAACCCGCTTTAACTTTGTTGTTACCTACAGACCTAAGAGTGTTAAAGCTGACACGTTATCTAGAAGCTTTTGGCCAGACACTCACTTTGGGAAGTTCTTGTACCCATTTTGCCCAAGGAGACTATTGTCTTAGCTATTTCTCAGGACTTGGCCACTGAGATTAAGTTCCACCAGGATATTTTATATGCTAATATATACATGATTCCATTTTATCTGGACTTCCTAGAGTGTCTGGCACAAAGAGATTAATTTCTTGCAACTACTGGTGGCCTTTGTTGTCTTGAGAGTTGGTTGCCTATGTTTCAGCTTGTGAGGTCTGTGCACGGGTGAAGGTTCCCTGAACTCATCCTTCTGCCAAATTTTGTCTTATGCTGATACCGGAGCGTCCATGGACCCATATCTCTATGCATTTTATAACTGATCTTCCTACCTCTGAGGGCAAATCTGGTTAAGGGGGTTACCGTCGTCCAAAAAACTGGCGGAGCTTTTTATTAAACATATTGTAAAACTGCATGGATTACCTGAGAATATCGTTTCTGACAGAGGGGTTCGGTTTGTTTTCCAACTCTGGAGAGCCCTTTGTAATGCTCTGGGTATCACCCTGTCCTTCTTCTCTACCTTCTACCCTGTGACTAATGGGCAGACGGAGAGGGTGAATCAAACGGTGACACAAAAACTCTGTTGTTATGTCTTTGATCAGCAGGCAGACTGGGTAAAATACTTACTTTTGACAGAGTTCGTTATTATTAATCAGGATAGTAGCTCATCTGGTGTCTCTCCATTTTATTGCAACTATGGTTTTCACCCGGGACATGCATCATTATCTAGTGCTACTTCTGACCACTGTGGGGTGGATGCTATTGTTAACAACCTGTGCAAAGTCTGGACCCAACTCCAGAAGAACCTGATTAATGCCCAGAACATCCAAAAGAGAAACTGTGATAGACAGTGTCTTTGTCATAGAGGGTTTGCGGTTGGAGATAAGGCATGGTTGTCTGCCACAAGATCTTCATTAAAAAGTCACCTCTGGTAAACTTGATCCATTTTTTTGGGTCCATATGTAATACAAGAGGTATTTAATCTAGTGGCCTACCATCTCTGGTTATCATCTGGTTTCCACATACATAGCATGTTCCATTTTTCACTCCTGAAAAAGTACATCCCGTCCATGACTCCACCTTCTAAACCCTCTCCTCCACTTAGAATAGAGGGGCAGTTAGAGTATGAAGTTGCTTGAATTGTTGACTCCAATAAGGTTCAAAGATCCTTACAATATTTGGTCCACTGGATATGGTCCTGAGGAGAGAATGTGGATTCTGGTTAGGTCCATCCATGCTGAGTCAAGGAATTCCATGATTCCCATCCATACAAACTCAGACCAGGGAAGGGTGCACTGGCCCCTCCTAAAATGGGAAGGTACTGTCAGAGCTCACTTCCTTGGTCAACTTCCAGCCTGCAGGGTGCAACACTCTGCAGCCACTGATTCTCAAGGTTTGCAAACACACCCTGAGATACGCTTTGCTGGGGATATCTTGAGTGACAGGTCTCTAGCCCCTCTGGATAGGAGGAGTGGCACATGGGCCAGTAGGAGGGCCCGAACAGCTATAGGGGAGGTGTCCGGGCACTCTGTTTAAACCTCCTAGTACTGGACTGCAGCGCCTGTGATATTTCCTTCTTTGTGTACTGGACCTCTGCTCGTTTTCCTGACCTCGACTTGTGTTCTGGTTTTGTACCTCGCTCCTGATTGTGTTTCTGACCCCTGGCTTGTTTACTGGTTCTGATTTGTGGTCTGACATTACTGACCTGTTGCTGACCTAGACTGTCTGATATTTCTCCCACCTGATGGGTCCAGCACATTAGTAGCACAGGGACTGTCGTCCAGTTGGGATCTGAAACATAGGGCAGCACGTCAAGTAGGCAGAGAGAGTGGGCTGTGCTCCAGTTAGGGCTCACTGTACCTCCCTTGAGGTGACATTACCATCTTGTGGCAATTCCTGTCCAGCACTGCTACTGGTATGGCATCACATCTGGTGCAATGTCTGATGTCCCATCTGACTTAACTTCTGGTTACCATAACATAAGTTATCACTGTGTTATAGTGACTTACCCCATACAGCCCTTAACCCTCCGGAGCGCATACAGGGGAGGATACCACTGCGGAGCAGAGAGCGCGTGCGCCCGGCTCCGCAGTGGACTCCGGGCGGCCCCCGCCTCGCGCCCGTCCGGAGTTTCCGGCATAGGCAGCGTGTGTCATCACGCTGCGTGCGCGTCCTGATGACATCACCCGCCCGTGCCGAGAAGACCGGGGAGCGCGCCTTTGAGACGGAGCAGAGGGGATCGATGTAAGTGGGTGTTTTTTGTTTTAGGCCTCGTTCACACAGCTTATTTGGCCGCTGATTGGAGCCGTACTGCGCGCCGTATTTGCGCTGCAGTATGGCTCCAATCCGTCCCAGTAACTACGGTAATCCACAGTTCTCAGAGAGAACTATGGATTCCGTCTCTCCTCCATCCACCGCAGGGGGAGAAAGCGACATGTCATTATTTACGGCGCGTATGCGCCATAGATAATGACAGTCTATGGGGCCGGTGAGCTGCCGGCCTCCGCCCCCGCTGCATGGCTGCCGGCGTAATTGCGAGGCGAAATCCGTCCCCGCAATTACGCCGGCAAAAAGCCGTGTAAACGAGGCCTTAAAACACTACCTATACCTACCTAGGGGACCTATACCTGCCTAGTACTGCCTATACCCTGCCTATAGCCTGTCTAGTACTGCCTATACCCTGCCTATAGCCTGTCTAGTACTGCCTATAGCCTGCCTAGTACTGCCTATACCCTGCCTATAGCCTGTCTAGTACTGCCTATACCCTGTCTATAGCCTGCCTAGGGGACCTATACCTGCCTAATACTGCCTATACCTGCCTATATCGTGCCTATAGCCTGCCTAGTACTGCCTATACCCTGCCTATAGCCTGTCTAATAGTGCATATACCCTGTCTATAGCCTGCCTAGGGGACCTATACCTGCCTAATACTGCCTATACCCTGCCTATAGCCTGCCTAGTACTGCCTATACCCTGCCTATAGCCTGCCTGGTACTGCCTATACCCTGTCTAGTACTGCCTATACCCTGTCAATAGCCTGCCTAGGGGACCTATACCTGCCTAGTACTGCCTATACCAGCCTATAACCTGCCTAAGGGGGACATATACCTGCCTATACCAGCCTATAACGAGCCTATAATGACCTATACCTGCCTATACCCTGCCTATGAGGACCTATACCTGCCTATGTGCCTATAGCCTGCCTAGGGGGACATATACCTGCCTATACCAGCCTATAACCTGCCTATGGGGGACAATAAACTGCCTATACATGCCTATAACCTGACTATGGGGGACATTAAACTGCCTGTACCAGCCTATACCTGCCTATGGGGGACATTAAACTGCCTATATTTGCCTATGGGGGACATTAAACTGCCTATACCTGCCTATGGGGGACATTAAACTGCCTATATCTGCCTATGGGGGACATTAAACTGCCTATGTAATTTTATTGGTATCTATTTTTTTTTTTAAAATTCACTAGTAGCCGCTGCGTTTTCCACCCAAGGCTTAATCTCGAGTCAATAAGTTTTCACTTTTTTTGTGGCAAACTGTAGGTGCCTTGGCTTATACTCAGGTCAGCTTATACTCGAGTATATACGGTACTCACAATTGTGTTCCACTATATGGAATATAAAAGTAAACAACATTTAAAATTAATGACTGAGTAATCTGGTTTTATAGTGATATGGTTTAATCCTAGTGACAAGTTCAAGTAGCATTATAAACTTTCCGGTGCCAACGGTATGAAATTGTAACTGCTAACATTTGGGGAACCACATGCAGCAGATCGAAAGTTACAGGTGGCTCCTGAGCCACTAGTTGGGAAACACTGGTCTATAGTAACATAAGCTTGCATGAGATTCACCCATCCACTGGTAACTGATGTGGCTCAATTTTACAGTTGAATAAGAATTGTCGGTAGTATATTAACCCTTTACCAACACATGACATATGGGTATGTCATGGTGCTGGTAACGTCCTATGTAGCGGGCTTTCACAATAAGTCTGCTAAATAGGAGACTGGTGACAGTGGCTAATTGCAGCTTACCTCCATCGCTAACAGAAGGAAATGGAGCCAGCTGTGGCATCTAAATACAATAGGATGGGTGCTGCGCACCGTTCCTCACACTTATTGGTACCCTTGCGACTAGATCGTGGGATTCCGATCCGTTAACATGGCAGATGGAAGCCTAATGAATTCTTCAAAACCATGGTTTTGTTTCTATTACTTCCTGCCTTCCTGCCATCTTTGTACACCCTTCTGCACTGTTTATACAACGCAGAAGGGTGTTCAGACACTTGAGCCCCCTAGTGGTCAAGTACCCTCGGGGGACTCAATGTTAATGTGAAGAAAAAAAATCAAAAGTTCAAATCACCGCCTCTCTTGCCATTTTACAAATAAAATTCTTAAAAAAAAGTCTAATCTATTAAAATATAACATAATTTATCCCATTTGCTGAACATTATATAAGAGAAAAAATTCCAAATGCCTAAATTTTCTGGTCATTTCATGTCCCCTAAAAATAGGAATAAAAAGAGATCAGAAAGTCATATTTATCCCAAAATTGTACCAATAAGAACTACACTTCAACCTGGAAAAAATGCACCCTCACTCAAGTCCATATGTGGAAGAATAAAAAAGGTTGCAGAAAATAACAATGCAGCACAGATTTAAAAAAATAGAGAATGTTTGTATTTTTAACAAAAATTTTGCATGTTAGGAAACGTCAGAATCATATCAACCTGCAGAATACAGATAACATGTCATTTAAGCTGAAAAATGAATACCATAGAAATTAAACCCATGTAAACATGGCGCAAACTAGTTTTTTCTTTCACATTTCAGCCGACTTACATCATTTCCCGCAACACCAAAAAAAAAAAAACATTCATATGTCTGTGTAGATGGAAAAATAAAGTTATGGCTCTGAGAAGGTGAGGAGGAAAAAACTAAGAGCCACATTATTATGACTGGCTGTCAGGAAGGGGTTGAAGAGGTAAAGGCATCCTTAGCATATAAAGAAAGGTAAGAGTTACATAAAAGGTAGCATATTAAAAAACTCCATCCACATATAATATGCCATAAATTAAAACATTAACAATAAGCTATCATGATGACCAGTCAACCCAGGACACTGGGTAAACAAAGACCCTCTAATAAAAAACATGATGGCCAACGTAGGGTGCCTAGATAAGGCCCTAACTGTTGATGATGCTGAAAGACACAGAGGGGCACAGTGTTGCTGCTTTAAAAAGAGAAGCTCTTCCTGCCTGTCAAATGGAATATGCAATACAGAAAACAAACAAAACCAGTACCAATACACAGACAATGTCCCCCATGGCCACATACGAATGCTGCCTATTGGCTCGTATGCTTGGCCCATCATATTTTAACTAGGTTTTCCCATCTCATTAAATCCTCTCTGTAGCTTGCTACGAGCATGCCATAGAGAGTGGGTAGATATCTACTCTTGTGCAGCTCTACTCCATTTATGACTATGGGAGCTAACAATATGCCAGAATATGTCGGAATGTGATCGGCTAAATTCGAAACTCCCATAGAAATTAATGGAGAGAACTGCTTTGATGCGGTCATCTCCCCCTTCTCTAAGATTCAATCATAGTGAGCTACAAGCTGACCTCAGAGAGATAAGAAAACTCATTTAAATTCTAACATAGATGTATGTATACCACCACCATATAGAGCTGTGTAACATTAGGACTAAATACCTGTCTAACTGCCCTCACTCAGGTCTATAGGTGAAACCCACAAAAGATACACCCTCCTTCAGGTCCATAGGTGGAAGAACAAAAAAGTTATTGGTTACAGAAAATGGCATTGCAGGGACATTTGAAAAATATAGAGAATGATTTTTTTTTTTTAAAGTAATAAAATTTAAAGAAAACCCTACATATTTGGCATTGCTGGAATCATAGCAAGTGGCAGAATAAAGATAAATACAGAACAACATAAAACAAAACCCATGGTGCAAATTAGGTTTCTTTCACATTTCAGCCCACTTAGAAAAAATTATGGTTTCCCAAAATATTCTACTGTGTGGTCAATGACACCAGCAAAAAGTACAATTTGTCCCGCAAATAAAAAAGAACCCTAATGGGTATATGTAGATGGAAAAATAAAATTAAGGCTCTTGGAAGGTGGGGAGGAATAAAATGAAGGGCCGCATTATTATGACCGGATGTCAGGAAGGGGTTAAAGATGGAAGGACATTGTTACATCGTTAGCATGTAAAGAATTGTAACAGAAATAATGTCAAGTGCATTTGTGAACATATGATATAGGTGCAAGCTGAGTATGTATATCTGATTAGGCTTCACGCGAGGTGAGAATGTTATAGTGTAAATCCCCATCTGAACCGAAGTCACCTTGTCGTTGGTGAATGGGCCCAACGGGAGCACGAAATATGCCAAAGCATACTTGCTTGGCTAAACTTGAAACTCCTGTAGAAAGTGATGGAGAGAACTGCGCTGGTGCGGCCCTCTTCCCCTCTTCTACAAGCTGACCTCATAATAATTATAAGAATAATCTTTATTTATATAGCGCCAACATATTCCGCAGCACTTTACAATTTAGGGGGTATAAGTACAAACAAAAACAAACATAATTCAGAAAAAGCTACTTACAGATCAGACGAAAGGTGTGAGGACTCTGCTCGCGAGATCTTACAAACTATTAGGTGGTATAGGTGAGATGAAGGGTGAGAAGTGCTCAGTTTGCACAATGGTCCAGCCATGGTGCATAAATAAGAGGTGATTTACATAAAAAAGCGGATGAACCTGCCACCCAGACCATACATCTATATACAGCTAAGTGCCTGTGAGTGGCCAAGTGCAGGTGAGTGACAGAAGTGTGTGTGACAGAAAGCTAGGCGTTAGCAATTAGGGATCATGATAGGCCTGCCTAAGGAACTGTATTCACCACCGCCAAACAGGATTACTTCACCACCATCCTATCTTCCCTGTCTCACAACCCCAAACATTTATTCAACACCTTCAACTCTCTCCTTCACCCACCAGCACCTCCTCCCCCATCTCTCCTATCAGCGGACGATTTTGCCACTCATTTCTTAAATAAGATCAACCTCATCAGAGAAAGCTTCACCCCACAGTCCCCACTGCCCACCTCTATACCTCCACCACCCACCCTTACCCTGACACAGTCCCCAGTGAACACTTCCATAACCTGCTTTCCCACTGTTAGTCACGATAACCTTTCCTCTCTAGTGTCCAAATCCAACCTCACTACCTGTAACCTTGACCCACTGCCATCCTACCTCATCCCAGACCTCAGCACTGTTATCTTCCCAGCCCTCACCCACCTTTTCAATCTATCATTAACCTCTGGCATCTTCCCTTCCTCATTTAAACATGCGACCATCACACCAATCCTTAAGAAACTATCTCTCACCCCCCCCCCCCCTCCCCTCACTGTCCAACTATCGTCCCATCTCACTGCTGCCTTTTGCATCCAAACTCCTGGAACAGCATATCTATCTTCAACTGTCCTCCCACCTCTCCTCCAACTCTCTCCTTGACCCACTCCAATCCGGCTTCCGACCCAACCACTCCACTGAAACTGCCCTAACCAAGGTCACCAATGACCTAGGAGCTGCTAAAGCCTCACGCCACTATTCTGTGCTCCTCCTCTTAGACCTGTCCTCTGCCTTTGACACTGTCGACCACTCCATCCTGCTTACACATCCTTTCCTCCCTTGGCATCACGGACTTGGCCCTCTTCTGGATCTCCTCGTATCTCTCTGAACGGACATTCAGTGTCTCTCATTCTCGCTCCACCTCCTCCTCCCGCCCGCTTTCTGTTGGTGTTCCCCAGGGGTCAGTCCACTCCTCTTCTCTATCTACACTCTTGGCCTGGGTCAGCTCATAGCCTCACATGGCTTTCACTACCACCTGTACACGGACGACACCCAGCTTTATATCTCCGGTCCTGATATTAACTCTCTTCTCTCCCGGATCCAAGAAAGCCTATCGTCCATATCCTCCTTCTTCTCCTCCCGTCTCTTAAAACCGAACTCATCATCTTTCCACCGTCCCACTCCGTCCCTCCAACTGATCTCTCTATCACTGTTAATGGCTACACCCTCTCACCAGCTCCACAAGTCCGCTGCCTTGGGGTAACCTTTGACTCCTCTTTATCCTTCAAACCACACATCCAAGCCATCACCTCTGCTTGCCGCCTCCACCTGAAAAATATTTCGCGCATCCGCCCATACCTCAACTCTGACACTACAAAAACGCTAGTCCATGCCCTCGTCATCTCCCGCCTAGACTACTGCAACATCCTTCTCTGTGGCCTCCCATCCAGCACTCTCGCTCCCTTCAAACCATCCTCAACTCTGCTGCCTGTCTTATCCACCTCTCTCCCCGCTACTCCTCTGCCTCTCCCCTCTGTCAATCCCTTCACTGGCTCAACATTGCCCAGCGAATTCATTTCAAATTACTAACCCTGTCCTACAAGGCTCTCCATAACCTCTCTCCTCCATACATCTCTGTATCAGTACTAGTCATTTTTCGTCACCATTGAATTTGTTCAACAATTGTTATGTATGTAATTCCACTTGAATGTACAGCGCCCTGGAATCAATGCCGCTCTAAAATAAATAATAATAATAATAATATTCTCAGGGCACTCTTAAAGCTGGGGGTTGTGAGTGTGCCTGATCACAGAGGGTAGTTTGTTCCAGAGAACTGGCGCCATACGCGAAAAATCTTGGAGACGGGCATAGGAGGCATGTAGTCTAAGATCATCAGCAGAGCAGAGAGACCGGGTAGTGTGCTAGACAGAGATGAGGGAGGAGATGTAGGGGGTGCAGCACTGTGGAGAGCCTTATGGGTGAGAATTATGAGTTTCTGCTGTATTCTGTACTGAATGGGCAACCAGTACAGTGACTGACACAGGGTAGAAGCATCAGTATAGCATCTGGAAATAAAGAAGAGCCTTACTTCTGCATTCAAGACAGAATGGAGAGGGGAGAGTTTACAGAGAGCAATAAGCAAGGAGTTATAGTAGTCAAGACTAGTGTTGAGCGATTGCGTTGGCTATCGAGATCGATCGATAGTCGATAGTCGGCCGCTATCGATAAGGTTTTTCGATAGTGAGCATCGATTATGCGCATAAACCATTAAAGTCTATGGGAGAGCAACAACACCTTCATTATTACACCCAAAAAAGGGGCTGGAGAAGCTGAAATTAATATCCACAACAGTCAAATGGATACGGGGCTACATCTTAGGCAACACACTTAGGTTATAAAAGTCACAGAAAAAAAGTCACAGACCATTTACTATCCCCTTCTTTGTACCACAGCCGACCCTTAAACCTGCATCACCCACAAATTAAAAGGGGCCAAAAAAGGCAGTATGATTTGAACCCATCAGTTACTTGAACTGGACATTGAATATCCCTGTCCTGGAACGCAGCATGAGCCCCAAACCTGCAAAACCCCCACATTTAAAAAGTCCCCCGCAAAAAGGAGTCTATCAACCACCTTTTTAGTTTCACTGGACATTGAACTATACCTGTCCTGGGCCACAGCATGAGCCCCCAAACCTCATGACCCCCACATTTAAAAAGTGCCGGAAAAAGGAGTCTTTCAACCACCATTTTAGTTGAACGGGAAACATTTGACTATACCTGTCCTGGCCACAGCATGAGCCCCAAACCTGCATGACCCCCACATTTAAAAAGTGCCGGAAAAAGGGAGTCTTTAAAACCCACCATTTTAGTTTCACTGGACATTGACTATACCTGTCCTGGGCCACAGAAATGAGCTCCCAAACCTGCATGACCCCCACATTTAAAAAGTGCCGGAAAAAGGAGTCTTTCAACCACCATTTTAGTTGAATTTGGAATTGACTATACCTGTCCTGGGCCACAGCATGAGCCCCAAACCTCCCATGACCCCCACATTTAAAAAGTGCCGGAAAAGGAGTCTTTCAACCACCATTTTATTTAACTGGACATACTAAAACCTGTCCTGGCCACAGCAGAGCCCCAAACCTGCAGACCCCCCACATTTAAAAAGTGCCGGGAAAAAGGAGATCAATTTTCAACCACCATTTTAGTTCACTGGGACATAAAACTATAAACCTGTCCTGGGCCACAGCATGAGCCCCCAAACCTGCATGACCCCCACATTTAAAAAAAGTGCCGGAAAAAGGAGTCTTTCAACCACCATTTTAGTTGAACTAGACATTGGACTATACCTGTCCGGGGCCCAAGCATGAGCCCCAAACCTGCATGACCCCACATTTAAAAAGTGCCGGAAAAAAAGGAGTCTTTCAACCACCATTTTAGTTGAACTGGACATTGACTATACCTGTCTGGGCCACGCATGACCCAGGGCCGGAGTTACAGTGGGGTGCGGTGAAAGCCCAGGCTGGCGTCCATCATCTATTAACACGCAGGTTAAAATGCCCTGATGACGCAGCAACGAAAACTGTCGTGCTGAAGAAAGAGTCGAAGCGGAAGTGTGAGAACTCCACCCTTCCTCTGTACACAGTCAATCCCTTTGGGTAGCGCTTGCCCCTCCCGATGAATGTGGACCAAATTGAGTTTCACTTGGAAATACTGGTGGTTAACGCTCCTGTTACACCCAGGTGCCCTTTATCTTGGCATTCTTTTCTCATTTTACTCACGTGCTGGAGGAAAGGGTCTCTGTACTTTTTTCTCTGTCCGTGCTCCATACTCCATGTCCTCTGAATAACCTACATCTGGTCAAGTTTTCCTGTACCTCCCTTGTACAATTCAGAGGAATTTTTTTAACAGCTATTTTGAACA
This sequence comes from Phyllomedusa bahiana, assembly GCA_025379985.1. NCBI lineage: Eukaryota > Metazoa > Chordata > Amphibia > Anura > Hylidae > Phyllomedusa > Phyllomedusa bahiana. Next base: position 84,740 of record JAODAL010007945.1, on the reverse strand, counting down.
TGCAAGTTTTTTAGTACTTTAATTCTAGAAAACACATTTTTAAAAAAGGATTGAATCCCACCATGTCTTTGATTCTCTTTTTTTCATTGTATTAAATGGGTTGTCTCAATACAGGGTTTGATAGCTATGTTAAAGAGCTTGCAAAAAAAAGTCATTTTGCAATATGGTGTCCATTAACAGTGTCCAAACCTATTCTGTTTCTGACAGCACCATCAACCCTTGAGCCACCTTGACAATTGTGAAGAACAAATGTCTGTTAGAAACAATATTTTTTAGAATAGGACCTGTAGTATAGCTGAAATGTCACAGCAAAATGCCCCCAAAAATTCAAAGCATGACCCTTGAGCCACTTTGACAATTGTAAGAACAAATGTCCGTTAGAAACAACATTTTTTATAATAGGACCTGTAGTATTGTTTGCTTTTTTCAAAGCAGCATGCCCCAAAAAAATTTAAATAAAAATGACTTCTCAGCCACTGTTAAAAATTGTGAGGGAGAAATGCCAATTAGAAGCCACATTTCGGTTACAAAGGACCATTATTATTGCTGTATCTCACAGCTACATGACCCCAAAAAATTATTAAAATGACTTCACAGCAACTATTATAAAATTGTGTGGGAGAAATGCCACTTAGAAGCCACATTTCTTTTCCAAAGGACCATGATTATAGCTGTATCTCACAGCAACATGACCCCAAAAAATTATAAATTTTGACTTCTCAGCCACTATTAAAAATTGTGAGGGAAAAAATGCCACTTAGAAGTCACATTTCTGTTCCAAAGGACCATGATTATTGCTGTTAACCACAGCAACATGACCCAAAACCATTGACAATGCGATAACTTCTTAAGAAAAATGAGTAAATGGAAAAACGGTGTTGTCATGAAACCTTGCTGTCTCTTACAGTCTCCTCACAGCAAAACCAGCAAAATAAACTGTTGGGAAAAGAGAATAAAAATTGCAGTAAGAAATTTATCATTTTAAAAAAAAGTTTTCAAGAGGACCATTTCTGTTTGAAAAGGAATGTGAAGTAGACTGGCAACTAATTGGTAAACCTGGGTAATGGGGGCCACAACATCATCAGGATCCATGGCCTAAATTCATTTGATGAAAGTCAAACGATCCACATTATCTGGAAAGCCGGGATGCGTTTGTCTTAATGACTCCTCCAGCTGTGCTGAAGGTCCGCCTCAGATATGACGCTGGCTGCTGGGCAGGACAACACCTCTATGGCGTGACGAGCCACTCGGGCCATTCGTCCATTTTGGATACCCAGAAGTCTATTGGGTCCGGAACACTTTCAAAACATCGGTGTTGAGACGCAGATAGTCGTGCACCATGATCTTAAGCTGATTCTCTGTGTGTTGGATGTGTGCCCTGCTTTTGCATTGCGTTTGGTGAGGTGGTAAACAAAGATTGCCAGAGGTCACCCATTAGGCTTCTGCCCCCTTTTGCCCTGCTTGCCGGCTAAGCCTACTTGGCACTCTAACTGCTGTCACGTCGCTGATGTTGTTTCCACCGTGACATTTGGGGAACGTGAAGCAGACGCAACAGATGTCTCCAGTAGATCAATCACAAGTTCCCATTTCCTGCATTTTACTCTCTATTTGGGGGGTTTGGAAGGAAAGTACTGATTTTTGTTTTTTACCGGGGATCCAGGAGGGTGGCCACCCAGTAACTTTTTGTTCATTTTGATGGCCTTAATGCGAGGATCATGTTGGAGGAAATGGAGCACCAACAAAATTGAGAGATGAGCCTTGATTTCCCAAGCCTCTGGGTTGAGGGGCACTAGCAAACTGATCTTCCTCATCTTCCTCCTCCGCCTCAAATTCGCGCCAACCTTTTTCCAAGGCCGGGACTTGGTAACATCGGTGTTAGGAATACCTCCTCCTCCTCCTCCTCACTGCCTCCGGCACAGCTTCAAAAACAGCCCTGACTTCCCTTTGAGATGATGCACCCTGGAGAGCTAAATGGCCCACCTTGCACGCTCTGGACCCCGAACCACTGGCCTAATGAGAGACCGATTGAAATTGTGAAACTGTCGGGCCTTGTGGATTTAAACGGAGAGAAAGGCTCCGTGTCCGCATCTGTGTCCGTCTCCTCCTCCGTCCTGGGGGGGGGAACCTGTTGTTTCAGAGTGTCCAACGATCGTTCCAGAACTAAGATCACCACAATGCTCATGCTGACAAGGCTTTTGTCCGCACTGACCATTTGGTGGCTTTTTTCAAAACTGGCAAGGATGGTGAAAGAGCTTTTTCACCTGCCTCCACTCTCGTGGTTCAACACCCAGAGTCCGTACCGCTGCTTTTTCAGGCCATGTGTCACTTCGTACAGCGTAAATGGCATTGCGCTGCTGCCACAACGCTGGAGCATGTGGAGGGGGGAATCCAGCGTGTTGCCACGTCAACAAAGAGACGGTTGACGGGAGGCCGAGCTGACGCTGCAACGCAGCCAGGCGGGACGAAGCAGGGGCGAACGGCGGGAAGTGCGAACTCAGACCTCGAGCCTTCTTCAGCAAAGGGAGTCCAGACCCGGGGAGCTCCTTTAGAAATTTCTGGACGACAAGGTTCAATGACATGTGCCAGGCAAGGGGTGTGCTCCAGCCTACCGATCTTAAGGGCGGCCAGCAGATTTTCGCCGTTATCGCACATCACCTTTTCCTGGCACAAGGTTCTTGTCACCCAGCCAGCGCTCGGTCCCCCCGTTTTCTTATAGCCGTCCACAGCTCCTGACCTGTGTGTCGACGGTCTCCAAGGCAGATTAATTTCAACACGGCCTGGTGTCCCTGGGCACGTGATGCCACCAGAGGACCTTGTGGTAAAGAGCCCTGCACCAAACCCTGGTTTTGAAGACGTTGCCGAGCCTGAGAGCCACCGTCACCCCAGAGACATCCACCCACTCACCCAGTGAGCTGTCCCCAGAGATAAGCGGCCTTGCCGTGCTTACTAGTCCATGTGTCGGTGGTGAGATGGACTTTTCCGGAAAACAGATGCAGACAACGCGCTTGAAATTTTAGATTGACACGTGGCTGGCCAAAGGCAGGGACGGCTTTTCTGGCAAAGAAATGCCTGCTCGGCATCTGGTATTTGGGGGGAAGGGAGGGCCATGACGTGGGAACCAATCTGTGTCCACCAATGGAAAGGCAACATTTCCAAGGCCAAAAGCCTGGCAATGCCGACATTCAGGGCTTTTGGATTTGGGGTGGTTTGGGTTAAAGTGTTTCTTCTGCTCCCAAACCTGGAAGACAGAAGGCTGGCTGCTAGACTGGCCGCTGTACGGCGTGCAGGCCTCAAACAGGCGGAAGGAGAAGGGGTAGGTGGGTCTCCCGGGGGTGCGGTGGTACTCGGGGGACGTGGAGGCTGATGCGGGGGCTGATCCCTGATCATGACTCGAGAGAATGGGCAGCTGAGGAACGCTTGGTGGTGGCAGAGGAGGAGGAGGGGGAGACAGTGGTTGGTACAGTGGTTGGGGGCCCGGCGTCGGTCTGGCCTTTTTTGGCCAAGTGTTCCCTCCATTTCAACTCATGCATTCGCTGCATGTGACAAAACAATGTTGGTGGTTTGGGTTTAAACCCCTTAAGGTTCTTGCCTCTACTTATGCGTTTACGCAAAGGGGCATATGGGCATCGCTGGGTGAATCAGAAGGCTTGCTCAAAGAAGGCCCAGGCTTGAGAGGTCCTGGGGCCTTTTTGACGGCGATAAGCGAGGAGCGGGGTTTGCGCTGACCGTGGCTGGCGGAATCATATCAGCGGACTTATGCGACCGCCCTCTCCCAATTTGTGGCGGGACCCGTATTGACACTACCCCCATCGTCTCCTCCTCGTCCACTGATGAAGCGCTCGCAAGCAATTCTGCGAAAAGACCAGGATGGATCCGCAATGTAGTCATCATCATCATCATAAACAAAGGTGACTTGGTCGTCCTTAATTCATCCATCCAGAAGCTGCGGGCTACAAGCAAGGGGCACTGCAAGGCGTTGCCCACCGCCCGGGATTTTTGGCCATTGACCGGCTTCCTTATCTCCTCTGATGGCATCAGTAACTGGGTTTTCAGAGCAGACTAAATCATCCTCTTGATCTTTTTACATGCCTTCTGACCCCAATTGCATTTTGTCATCAAAGAGGTCTTCAACAATGGATTATCCACAGTGGTGGGTACACGAGTTGACATTTGGGGTGCTTCATGTTGGACGGAAAGCTTATTTATGCGATGACGACATTTGTGGCCGTGACGCGAGACGAGGAGGTTAAAAACTGCTTTGATGCAGGTTGCATTAACCATGAAGGACAGATTGGCGACGATGTTTGTTTTCTTTGATTCACAGGGCCCTTAACCAGCGATGACAGGCCTGACGGTCCGCAACTGAAAGATCCGCTGGCATGCGTGTTGTCGCCAGCACTGGAAGGAGCACCTTCTCCTCGTTACCTCTACCTCCATGTGTACCCCCCTCTTTGCTCGCTTACCACCCGCATTTCGCTCCATGTTCAGAAATATAAAAATTTGAGAAGGGATGGAATAGTTTTGGAAAGTCTCTTATTAAAGACGGGGAAAACACAGCTATCCCCAAATCCCTCTAATCAAAACAAAATTGCTGGATTCAAATTTAAAACTGCAAGGTGTCTATCCAACAAATCTGGACTGGGGAAAAGTCCAAAAAAACACGTATCTGGTATGTTTTGGTATAATAAACGGTATTTTTTGCACCTTTCAATTCACCTGTGGTGAATATAGAAATTTTCTGTTTTTAAGATTTACGTAGAAGCTGCGTCAATGAACAGTGCTGGGTGCGCAAAAAGTAAAAAAAACTAACTGTTATGTTTTGATATAATAAACAGTATTTTTTGCACCTTTCCAATTCACCTGTGGTGAATATAGAATTGCTGTTTTTAAGATTTACGTAGTGCTGCGTCAAAGAACAGTGCTGGGTGCGCAAAAGTAAAAAAAACACGTAACTGTTATGTTTTGATATAATAAGGTATTTTTTGCACCTTTCCAATTCACCCTGTGGTGAATATAGAATTGCTGTTTTAAGATTTACGTAGATGCTGGCGTTTAATGAACAGTGCTGGGGTGCGCAAAAAGTCAAAAAAAACGTAACTGTTTTTGTTTTTGATATAATAAACGGTATTTTTGCACCTTTTCAATTCACCTTTTGGTGAATATAGAATTGCTGTTTTAAGATTTACGTAGAAACTCAGTCAATGAACAGTGCTGGGTGCGCAAAAGTCAAAAAACACTAACTGTGATGTTTTCGTACGATACATGTATTTTGGCAACAAACAACCTGTTTCTGACTACAAGATTTTCTGGTTTGTAATTTAAGTGCAAGGTGGATATATCAACAGTCACAGGTTGTAATGGGTAAAATTGAACACCTATCTGAAATGTATACTGATAATAAAAGTGGAGTTTTGCAGCTAACAAAGAGACCTGCAGTTTCTAGAAGAAATTATGTTTATCCAATTAATTCAGGTGCCCAATATCCCGGAAATTATTTCAATAGCAAACTGTTAATAATAAAGGATATTCCACACAATGTCCCACACTAAGTCTTGGTGAACTTTATCCAGTGTTTTTTTATAGATAAGCTTGTCTGTGTTTCCCCCCGCCCCCCCCCCCGCTCCCACCGCCCTGAATTTACAGCGGTAGATGCTGCTTTAAAATTTTTCTAGCTAACTACATAAAATGTTCAAATCTCTAAATCTAACTAAATTGGGAAGGATCACAGCTAATAGTAGAGGTTTCTCTGTGCAGAAATAGACTAATTTCGCTGAGCTGTTTGGCCACAGGCAAGCGCAGGTCCTATCCCTATGAGACGCTAGACAGGACATGAGGCTGAAACAGGAAAAAGCTTTTTCTATGAAAACGAGGTCATGTATTTTTCCAGCCAATCGCAACCATACACATCCCCGTCATGCGTCGCACACACATCTCCCCCCGCTCTAGTCTGTCATCCCATTCGCTGGCCGCCAAAATTACAGGAAGCCCGAAAAAGGCGCGATCTTAATAGATGATGCACAGATTTTTAACCTTTAATTTCGCAAAGATCTGGAAATTTCGAAACACCATAAAAACCTTGCCGGGTTTCAACTTTGTCAATAAAATCGCTCAACACTATCAAGACGAGAAAGAATAAGAGCATTAAAGAGAATTGGTTTTTTCACAAGTGAGAAAATGACAGATTTTGAAGATGTTTCTTGAGGTGCAGGTGACAGGAGCGGGCAAGGGATTGGATATAGGGGGTGAAAGACAGATCAAAATCTAGTATAACCCCAAGATAGCATGCTTGCTGCCTAGGAGTTATGGTGGTACCACAGAAAGTATTTTACAAGATGGGGAAATCTCTTTAAATTCTAACACAGATGTATACCACCACCGTATAGAGCTGTGTAACATTAGGACTAAATACCTGTCTCTTTCAGATTTAATTAAACTGATTCTGGGCCTAGAAAATTCATCTAGAAGGAACGAACTGTCCTGTAAAGAATGCAATTGAAGCATCATTTTAACTTTATGAAACTATGCCCATTCGGTAATTAAGAAAGAGTAATTATTTCTGTTTATCTACAAGTATTAGATCTTTCCTAGCAACTACATTCCTCCCAAATCCTCTGTGCACAAAACTTCAAACTGCCAAAATCAGTGTGACACAAGAAACCATCAAAATGGTATGCGCAGCTGAGAGACAAAATGAAATCTATCACTTACCTGAAGAAAGAGTGTGAGTGTCTCAGCCTGCCACTCCAGCTACTGTACTTTCTGCCACAGAGAAAGAAAAAGTTTCGAAGCAAGAGAAGTTTTAAGAAAATGCACTGTCGGCAGAAATACCTTTTTTTATTTAGTGTTTAATTTGTCCTCATCACTGCATACATATGGAAACTTTCAGATTGCCAAAGAGGAAACTACTATGACAAGTCATTACCATATCTGCTGAATGATTTAGAGAGACTGATGCCAGGCAAGGCTATCATACTTCTTTCTAGATTTTCTGCTATAAGCCATCTGGATTGTAACAAAATCAGCCTGTATTCCCTGCAAAAAAAAAAAAATCTAAACTGTAAGCTTTTATTTTGTACCCTAAAATAGTCAGTTTTTAATGTTAGAAGCTCCAAACTCTGCTTGTCCTACATTAGAATGCAGATTGTGTTGTGGTGTGTAGCAATCCAGCATAAGTGTAAATGTGTGCGACAAAAGTATAACTTAACAACAATATCTCAATATTTTGAGGTTGGTTTCTTCAACTGACAGAAATACTATTGTTTTCTTGGGTTAGATGAAGCTTTTTTTCAATACTACACCTGCTGAAAACAACTTGTGAGGGCCAGAAACTACATTGCACAATAGTTCCCTTTCCCCCACTTTTCTTGGCAGCTCATGCAACAGGCAGAATTGAAGACACAAGAAATGTCATTAACTCAGTGAAAAAAACCCTAAGGGCCCGTTTACATGGCAATGGACAAATACCGGTTGGCTTATCCAACCGGTATTTGTCCGGTTTGTGTGCTGTGACCACGGCCATGGGGGGGACGGCTTTTCTCCACAATGAGCGGAGAATAGCCCTCCCCCTTCACATTCACTTGCACATATTCCGTCCGAAAACCGGATGGAAGAATGTGAATGATGAATGTTTTTCGGGCGGCCCATGGCAGAAAAACCGCCGGGCGGAAAACCCGTGAAGTGGGGACTGCGGCACGGGTTTTCCATAGGAGCCCATTGTGCTAGTTTGCGGTCGGTTTTTTCAGACGGTCTGCAAAACCGCAAACCGTCTGAAAAACCGTCCGCAAACCCATGCCATGGGGACATGCCCTAATAGTTCAGTTTACGACATATGACAGCCACTTGCTGATTCCAGGGTCATATGGGAAACTCCTAGTTTCCAAAAAGATAGATGCTTACTAATGGAATATTGCTAGGCATGGAAGATTATCCAGAGTAGCGCAGGCAGAACAAGTAGATACTACCACTGCTTGGCTTTAAGTAATGGCTACAAGTGAAGAGTGTTGATATAATATAACATGTAATTAATGTATTCTGCTTTGTGGAAAATGCAATTGAATGTCCTAATCTAGATCCGTGAGTGAAGAGTTCTTCTATACTGATTGCACTACAACTGGTAGGCCCACTTCACCGTCACACCACATTTATGGTGTCCCTGACACTAGCACTTTACAAGGAAGCCAGTGGAATTATGAGTACAGCTGTGAAAGTAACAACATCAATGTAAGTAGTTTGAGTCATGGAGTCCGTTTTGAGTGGATTTAGAAATGTACTGACCTCAACTTTGGCTTTGAGACTAAATTATTAAATATTATATGTCAATTGTATAAGTAATGTATTGCAAGCAAACTTTAGATTCATTTATTTTTTTTATATGATGGTGATGAAAAGTCTGATGTTACCATTTTACTACAGTAAATTTGTTAATTGTCAGAGTTGAAATTTTGGCTTACTGACTCCCACAGTTTTAAGTGCAAGCTAACTGAAGCAAGATATTTGACTGGTTACTAAACATTAACTGCAGATTTTAAAGAGGGTCTACTATTAAAGTTAACATTTAACATCAATATTATTATCCTTTATTTTATATTAAATGCTACACAGTGGCACAAATATTGTTTTATTCACTTTAATTTAACAGCACACAGTATGGTCACCACAATAAAGAACCAATTAACCTACCAACAAGTTTCTGCAGGTTACCCAAGAGAACATAAAACACCATGCAAGATATCTTGGGTTGAATCAAAGCAATGACCTCGGCTCTGCAAGGCAGCAAGTGCAATTTTATTTTACACATTAAATATAATAGAGGCAGATAATATGGTAGTCTATATTCAATGCTGTGTAAGTGTTTAAGCCATGCACTTACCAAAAAGAACTGTATGATTAATAATAATTAATAGCATTGCTAATTACAGCACAGGATCAATGAGCAAGAGCCTTATTCTTGACAAAATTCCCATTGGCCTTTCTCTACTTGAACATGTACATAGGTGGTATACAATATTAACGATTGGGAGTAGAGTGCTCATAAAAATAGACAAAAACCTGGTACCCAGCAATTGTCCCTCATAACCCCCAATGATTACAGTCTGCTGGGCTTAATTAGATGGCATTTGTTATTCAGATGAATGTAAATGTGGTTATAGAATTACATTTTCTCACTTGGGAATTTCTTTTCAACAGGTGAGTCTTCTGTGTGCTTAACTGGATAAGAAAGACAAGTCACATCTGCCTCTGTGTAAAAATAACCTTCTCTCTAGTAGATGGAAGATGTCTCAGCTGCTCTCATAGAGCGATAGCTGGAGGGACGAGGGACTTACTGACCTTCATGAAAGAAAAACTCATACCTTTCAAACCATAAAAAAAAATCCGTAAAAATAGACATACAATAATAGTTATGACTGCCAATGCACATAAAAGTTGTCAGGATTGGCCAACAATCTTATGTCTATAGAAGCCTCCAAATTATTCCCAGCATCTGGTAGTGGACATGCTGGGTTTTCGCAGGCCTGATCTTTGTCCCATGTGAGATAAGCCCTTGCCAGAGGTCTCTGGCAGCAGCTTATTTTTTGCTCTCCATTGAAATTGGCTTACATAATCTAATGTGTTTGGTCATCTTTAGAGGGATGGATATGACACTAAGGTCGCAAAAACATGCTTAACAATATACAAAGCTCATTGTAGGTGGATGGATGAACAAGCTAGTCATGCAGGCAGGAAGCCAATTAAAATTTTTAAAATAGTAATTAAACAAGAAGTTTCATAAGACAACCCAAAAATTATGTAATAGCTGCAAATGTATCTAGCTTTTGGAAGAGTGCTTGGCTGTTTCTGTATCTTGCAAAGACTAGGGATGACATGTCTGAAAAGGATCAACAGCACAGCAATTTTTAGGTGCATTAAATCAGTGTAAAGTGCGGCGGAATATACGAACCCTTTAAAAATTTGGCGTGTTGTATACCTTGCATAGTAAAATTAGTGCACCTATCCAGGCGTATTACAAAATCTAGGCGCATAGCATATCATTGCTAGCGCCAAAAAAGTGGCGCAGTCGTATTGGCAAATGTCGCGCTATGTGTATAGCTGTAGCAGAGTTTAGCTTCACTGTGATATTACGATTTGTCATGTTATCTGCTCTTGTCAGTAAACAAAGACTAATGAAAAGCCTTGAAAAAGTTGAGATAAATTTCCGTGCCATGATATTATAGTACTTGTCAAGTTAATCTTTGCTACATCTATATATCATTTGTCCATCTCTTTCCAATTCTGAAGACCTAAGGTGGTCCCTGAGGTCAGATCCTGTGATTTTTTTTTATAAACCTTCCCCTATGTATTAACAGACAAATCAAGCATTTCATCTTTCACAGTATCTCTTGACCAAGCTACCACTAACCCAGTGAACTGGTGAACCCCATCACCCTATTGTTATCTAAGCACAGCACTTTTGTAACCCAGTTGAACTGCAATGTATGACATTCTGATCTTCTTCTATAAAAAGTTTAAATCCGATTATAAAGAGTCCAAGCGATTATTTTTGCCATCACATTCTGAGCAGTAGGCACAGGGCTCTATGAGCAGATTTGCTCAAGGGCAAACCAATAGAGTCTATTGCACCATGATCACAGTGCTGTCATTGAGATGCAGCACAGTACAGCCTGTGTTTAAAACTCACTACCTGTCATTTCACGCAGCCCAATTCTGCAAGCTCTAATAAGACTGAAATGCTTTGCTTGACAACTTCTGGCCTGCAATTACATTTTGTAAGGAATGAATGATAGGCGGACATTAGAATTAAGTTACCAATGATCATTAAGTGCTTCTACTACATATGCACTTCTGTAATATGTGCTCATTAAAAGCAGCGCCACAGAACAGAGGAAAATGATCATGATGGTATAGATTGAAATAGAACGTACAGAAGACTGAAATAAAACGGGAGAGTAGATCAATAGAGACAATATATTACAGATTCTCAGCACTTCTTCCCCATTAGAAGGGAAGGTCACACTCCACAGTCACCTGTATAAGTTCAGGTTTTCTTGCTAAAGAAAATGAGTGTGATCAGGGGGCCTCAATGATGAATATCACAAGGTTACTGGATTGTCAATGCTGAGTTGATATTGGCAAAGAAAATAACCAACTGGCATTACCTGCATGGAGCATCAAGATGTCCCTGAATTAATAAAATCTCAGAATATCATGTTTTAGGAATATCCCATTTAAAACGAACAAGAACTTAGATATCTATAAAGATACACTGAGCCACAAATAGTCAACTCCATGTAAACATCTAAAAATGGTTAACTACAACTTTTCCACAGTATGATACCACTGTTCTACAGTTGCACTGCCACAGAAATGACTGTAAATTACGTATGGCAATGACAGTCACACAAATGCATGACATTTCATCCATGTTCAGATAGGATTTGTTAAGGCTAAAAGGACAAGCTATGGATTTTCAAATCTTCAGCATTGTGGAGCAGACTAGCATTTGTGTAAATCAACACTAATAATGTACAGTGGGTACGGAAATAATTCAGACCCCTTTACATTCTTCACTCTTTGTTTCATTGCAGCCATTTTGTAAGATCAGAAAAAGTTCAATTTTTTGCTCATTAATGTATACTCTGCACCCCATCTTGAAAGAAAAAAACAGAAATGTAGATATTTTTGCAAAGTTCAGACCCTTTTCTCAGTATTGAGTAGAAGCCCCCTTTTGAGCTAGTACAGCCATGAGTCGTCTTGGGAATGATGCAACAAGTTTTTCACCCCTGGATTTGGGGATCCCCTGCCATTCTTCCTTGCAGATCCTCTCCAGTTCCCTCAGGTTGGATGGTGAACATTGGTGGACAGCCATTTTCAAGTCTCTCCAGAGATGCTCAATTGGATTTAGGTCAGGGCTCTGGCTGGGCCAGACAAGAAAGGTCGTAGAGTTGTTCTGAAGCCACTGCTTTGTTATTTTAGCTGTGTGCTTAGGGTCATTGTCTTGTTGGAAGATTAACCTTCGGCCCAGTCTGAGGTCCAGAGCATTCTGCAAGAGGTTTTCATCCAGGATATCTCTGTACTTAGCCGCATTCGTATTTCCTTCAATTGCAACCAGTCGTCCTGTCCCTGCAGCTGAAAAACACCCCCATAGCATGATGCTGCCATCTCCATGTTTCACTGTTGGGATTGTATTGGGCAGGTGATGAGCAGTGCCTGGTTTTCTCCACACATACCGCTTAGAATTAACACCAAAAAGTTCAGTCTTCGTCTCATCAGACCAGAGAATCTTATTTCTCATAGTCTGGGAGTCTTTCGTGTCTTTTTTTGCACTAAGGAGAGGCTTCCATCGTCACACTCTACCATAAAGCTCCGACTGGTGGAGGCTGCAGTGATAGTTGACTTTATGGAACTTTCTCCCATCTCCCTACTGTATCTATGGAGCTCAGCCACAGTGATCTTGGGGTTCTTCTTTACCTCTCTTCTCCCACGATTGCTTAGTTTGGCTGGACGGCCAGGTCGAGGAAGAGTTGTGGTTGTCCCAAACTTCTTCCATTTAAGGATTATGGAGGCCATTGTGCTCTTAGGAACCTTGAGTGCTGCAGAAATTCTTGTGTAACCTTGGCCAGATCTGTGCCTTGCCACAATTCTGTCTCTGAGCTCCTTGGGCAGTTCCTTAGACCTCATGATTCTCATGTGCTCTGACATGCACTGTGAGCTGTGCAGTCTTATATAAACAGGTGTGTGCCTTTCCTAATAAAGTCCAATCAGTTTAATTAAATACAGCTGGATTCCAATGAAGGAGTAGAACCATCTCAAGGAGGATCAAAAGGAAACGGACAGCATGTGAGTTAAATATGAGTGTTACAGCAAAGGGTCTGAGTACTTATGACCATGTGATATTTCAGTTTTTTCTTGTTTAATAAATTTGCAAAAATATCTACATTTCTGCACTCTGGGGTACAGAGTGTACATTAATGGGCAAAAAAATGAAATTTTTTGATCTTACCAAATGGCTGCAATGAAACAAAGAGTGAAAAATTTAAAGGGGTCTGAATACTTTCCGTACCCACTGTAAGTAAGGCCAATTGTGACTGACAAATAAACAATGTACACAAATACAAAAACACACACAATGTACACAATACAACACATGAAACAAACTCAAATATAACAAGGTGAATCCAGCCCACTACATCACTCTTTGTGGCATGTGAGAGCCTAGATACAGCGGGCAGGGATGGACAAAGTACGCAAACTGAAGGATCAGATCTCCAATTTCCCCGAAGGTTGCAACCAGCACCTCGCAGAGGCTACGGGCATCATCTTGGATGCAGCATTTTGGTGTGCACCTCCAGACTGCTCTGTTGAGCAACTCACAGGCACTAGCACATGTTTGACAGTCCTGAACAGGCACCCTAGCCAACCCCTTTATAGAACCTTAAAGGACATCTTTGCCTGACCACATGACACATCATGGCCCTTTAAGGGAAACCATCATGCTGATGTGCCTCTTGGTGAAAAACAGTTTGACAGGTTGTTCTCCTGAATTGAGTTATTTTGTCACAAACAGTACACTTTCTGTCTTGTAATGCTACATTTCCTTTCCAGAAGTGAGACACACCAGTCAACAATTTTGAAGTCTAGGAAGTAAAACACACAGTCCAGAATAGGCATTATCAGTAACAATTAGACTTACTAAGGTACAAGGCTTACTTATTGCTCTCTGACGTGTGAATTTTAATTTGTTTCATGCCATAAACTATGGTTCATATTTGCCATCTGGATCATGCTATGGGTTAAATTACAAGGCAGTATATTTAACGGTATGTTAACAAGTGGTCAGAGCTGGCATTATAGGTAGGCAGAGATAGTCAGGCTGTCAGGAAGGGGGTACAAGGATATAGGGAGCTAGCTCATGAATTAAGCCCGCTCCATACAGGGTGGGTGTCAGCTGTTTATTACAACCAGCATCTTCTTTCAATGGTCAGGACCACAGATAACTCTGATGCCAGCTGTTTAACTATGTAAATGCCATGGTATAAGCAGTAATGCAATAGGGGGTGACTGCTTACATCTCTTGATCTTCTCCCCCACAATGTAATCATGGGGTATTGACTAGCAGTCATGGCAGACAGGAGCCCAATGAAGGCCCCGCGGTCTGCCATATTACTGCTCCTGTAACACTCTGCCACAGGCAACATGTAATAGGTGAACTGTATTTGTACACTATTCTGCAATACATTAGTATTGCAGAATATTGTCCAGGTGATAACACCCCAAGTGGTCAAGTACCCTAAGTAGACTAAAAGAACAAGTTGGAAAAAAATGTACGAAATTTTCAAAATATAAAAAAAATGAAGACATTCAAAACACTTCTTTTTCCTATTGTATAAAGAAAAAAGAAAAGAATTACAAATTCAACAGAATTAGTCTGTATGTCCAATCTATTAAAATATATCCTTATTTATCCTACACAGTGAATGCCATAAAAAATATCTAGCCCCAGAACTGTGGTGTTTTTTGGATGCTTTAGAATAAAAAGTAATTCAAAATTCTTAGGTATCCAAAATAGTACCAATGAAAACCACACTTTAGCCTGCAAAAAGAAAGCATGTCTATAGAAGGCAAGATAAAAAGTTATTGGTCACAGAAAATGGCAATTAAAATATTAAATGGAACCATACTGACCTGTAAAATAAAGATAACATGTAATCTATACAGCACCACCCAAAAAAAAAAATGGCACAATTGTGTTTTTTTTCCCATATCACCTTGCTGGAAAGGAAGCAGCCACAAGCACCATAAGTCAGGTTAGAGCTGGGCATCTGAATAATTTCGGGGAAGGGAGGGGGGAATTTCCCTATTTTATTTGCTCATAGTGCCATTTTTCCGACTTGCCTAGCGAACCAAAATGCATAAAGCGGCAGATGCCACTGAAAATTCCTTTTATCTGTACGGTATTGGTTTGGTAGCAATTAAAGGAAGCTCATGGATTCCTTGAAGTCCCACTCCAAGGAACTGAACATACATATTCTTCTCTGTTGCATTAAAGGGGATGATTCTACTTGCAGAAAGCTAGGGGTTAAATATTATTCTACTTTCCCAGGACATTACTTCATCAGAGACACCATTACATCAAGATAAAACTATTTTTTAAGCAAAATACTTAATTTCATTAATCTCTTTAGCAATACCAATATAATGAGCCATAATATTGATTTCATCACTTACAATTTAAAAGCTCGACTTCTTTCCATAGAATTAAATGCTTCAAACTGACGCTCAACCTTTCTGCCGTCACATCTTTAATTTAGTTGTTATAATTAGGCATTAACTGGTGTCAGTGGTAGAGCCAGTAACGGCCCATTCTGTCCTGCTTGTCTTGATTATCACACTTTAGATGTAGAGTAAATTAGAATGAAAGACTATACAGTCCAATTACAGATAAAACCAGCAAACTGTGCTCGCGTAATTAGATGCCAGTATTATTTTTCTAAGATTTTGTATCTCTAAGGGCACTTCTTGTGGGTACTTTGTTAAAGTCAATACTTCTCACAGTTACAAGTCTATATGTAAAGGCTTTCTGTTGAATTCAAGTTCACTTATTAGCAATGCAAATGTACAGGAGGTATACAGGGTGAGTAGTGGCTGGACTGGGATTGAAAGCTCATAGTCTTCTATTAATAGGGAACAGTTTATTAACTGTCCTATAACATCACAACTTCTCCACAGGTGAAACATTTTGGTCCACATGTTTGTATGAGGCTGCGTCAGTACTCTGGCGTCCTTTCACCCCAAAAACTGGCGCAGTCCTGTGCGCTCGAAGTATTATCAGGCTCACTCCAAAATTGGGCACATTACAGAGCGCCCACTGCACTTTGTAATGCACCTAAGATGTGGGGGGCATTCTTGGGACGTGTTGCATTACAACCGTAGTAGTCAACACATTTATGACTTTAGCACGGCATTGCTGGCAGGCGCATTACTGCTGGAACAGGTAGAACAATTTAAAAGTGCTTTACCTGAGCCTGATTTGTCATTTGGAGCTAGGAAGCGCCTAATCCATGACCCGCAGTAGAACAGGTTCATAGATTCAGACGCATTCTATGCTACTAAAGCGCGCAATAAAATTGCCGCTTAGGCGCCAAAAATTATACATGTCGCCCTTCGTGCTTCTGCGCCCCACTATAAAAGCATGACTTGGACTACTATTTTACAGTGTCATAAGGCCACACAATAATAGGGGGATTACTCTATAATGATGCTATAAATTTTAAGTATTAATTTGTGTAGTTAGAATAATTCATATATAAATTCAATGCAATTACACAGTATTTGTGTCCAGTTTATACTCCAACCATTTTAGCTACATTTCTGACTGTTTTATAAGCATGGAATTGATGTAAGTCAGTGACTGCTGACAGAGATTCAGCACAGCAGGTGGATGTTAATTAAAGTAGATGATTAAAATTAATCAAAACTAAAAAAAATCGTGTCATCAAGAGACCTTAATAGATTTATCTGAGATGACAAATCAGTATGCATCTCCTGTTGTACGTTCATAACCTCAAATTTCGTGGTGGGCCTGGAAAAGTCTATCTCACCAATTTTGCTAGATTCCCTATCATGGGTTAGTCACTTAACTCCCCCTTACATGATGCCACATCCCATTATAAAACCTACTCTTTAAGTCTGTAAATGTGTTTTCACATACAATTTCATTTCCCCTTTTTTCCCTCCTTTATTTCTTATTTTGAGCAATTAAGGGGGAAATGTATGAAAACTGTGTAGGTCTAGTCTTAGATCTAGACAATTTTCATACATGTGGCCCTAAGTATTTTCTCCAGGATATATGAATAGCTCCTTTCATAAATGGCCCTAATAAGGCATCTTTTGACTATACCACTTTATTTTCAATGGCCATTGGTTATAGGGGTATTATCACTTCATTGATTAGCTTTAAACATCTAGACAAAGGTAAACACAGACTATTACCAGATACATTGCTGTTCTGATTTAGCTTCTCTTCAGAGTTAGAAGATATTATCTTCTGTTTTTGCACACAAGCTTCTCTAGATATTGGCCACCTCTCACTACTCTTACAGGTTGTAGCAGTGGATGGGATGGTGACATTACTCTCTGCTGTTTTCCCTATCTTAAAAGATAGGAACTTGTTTACATTGCTTACTGACTAACCCTTTAGAGCTCTGTAGCCTTGTGCACTACAGTTTACAAATCTCCTGCAATCATGTCACTCTAACTGTAGGCTTAGCTACAAACAGCTAAACAATCACTGCTGTAGACCCATCAACAGACTAATCAGTAAGTGGGAGCCTGAAGCTGGCTGTGGCTCTGTAAAAAAGCATGGTGACAAAACCCTTTAACTAACCTCTACCTTTAGGCAAGCTGTCGACAGGCCTGCTCACAGGGCAAACCGTGCATTTGCCCGGCGGGCCACTGGGGTCCGGGCCGCAGGGCCAGCTCGGATCGCCCGCCGAGGGGACCAGTGTTTCCCCCCGGCGGGCCTGGAGTCCCGGCGTCGGTCTGTGGCGCGCTACGGGGGCCCGCAAGGGTTTTGCATTAAAGGTGCCCCGGGGAAAACCTGTGACGGGGACCGCGGGCCCCTCTGCCACAGGCCGGGTAAACCGCCCCCAGCCATGTGGGTAATCCCCGGCCACCCCGCCCCCACCCGCGGTGAAAGCGCGGCCGGGCTGAAAAGGGGGGTTTAAAACTAAACCTGTCTTTTTCCACTCCCGGGAGGCCGCGGGGAAAGGTTTGCGCGTTGTGATGACGTCCCCCGCGCCCCCGTCCGCGCCCCCGCACATGCTGCCGGGGGGGCCCGCCCCGGGGGGAAAAGGAAAGAAAAGAGGAAGGAAAAAAGGACATAAATGTAAATATTGTTTTTATTTTTTTTTTTTAAAACAAACGGGCCCTTTGTCTAGTTTTTTACCACCCGGGTTCTAGCTTTATCCCCAGTTTTAGCTATATACCAGCCCTTTTTCCTTGCTTTATCCCCGCCTGGTCTAGCTATATACCCCCTGCCCTAAAAACTTAAAAACCAGCCCTTCTACCCTATATACCCCCCCTTGTCTAGCTTTTTAACCAGCCTTTTTCAAAGCTATATACCCCCCTTTTAAACCCAAATTACCAAAACCTGTCTAGCAAAAATTTACTCCCTTTTCTAGTATATACCCCCCTTTGTTTTTGCTAAAATACCCCCCCTGTCTATTTTTAAAAACCCGCCCTGTCAACTATTTCCTGCCCTGCCTAGCTTTTTTCCGCCATGTCTAGCTAATTCCACCCCTGCCTTAGCAAATTACCCCCCTATTGTTATACCACCCCTCCCCTTAGCATTTTTACTGCCCTGTCTAGCTATATACCCCCCTTTGTCAAAGCTATTTTCCTGCCCTGCCTAGAAATATACCGCCCTGTTACCTTTTTACTGCCCGGTCTGTTTTAACCCAGCCCTGTTTTTTCCCCCTTTTACTATAACCCCCCTGTCTAGCTATATACCCCCTTTTCTAGTATATCCCTCCCTTTGTCTAGCTATATTACTCCCCTGTCTAGCTATATCCCTGCCCTGTCTGGGCTATATACCTGCCCGGGTTCTAACTATATCCGGGCCCTTTTCTAGCCTATTTACCACCCCTGTTAGTTTATATACCTGCCTGTCTAGCTTATCCCAGCCCGTCTAGCTATATACGCCCTTTCTACAAAAAAATACCCCCTGTTTGCCCTATATACTGCCTGTCTGCCTATAAACTAGCCCTTTTCTCCCTTTTTTACTCCCCCCTTTACCTAAAAGTATGCCTGTCTTTATAGGGCCCCCTGCTGTTTAAACATATGGCCCTGCCTTGCATCATACGGGGCCCTCCCTCCCTACATACGGGCCCGACTGTTCATATGGCCCTAGCTGGCTAATTATTTGCCCGGGCCCCTTGGGTGGTAATTACGGGCCCCTTTGTTTGGCCCTAATTTTAAAGGGCCCCTCCCTGGCGGGGCCCTAGCTACCGGGGTATTACTGGGGCCCCCCTTAGATACCTGGCTATTTATTTTGGGCCCAGCCCTAGCTACCCGGGCTAGTTTACGGGGGCGCCCTAGTTCCCGGGGCTAGTAACGGGGGGCACCCCCGGGCTCCCTTTGGCAAATTTTTCAGGGGTAGGCCCCTGTCAAACCTCCCAATAAAATGGGGGAAAGGCCCTGTTTACCTACCTAAGGGGGGTTATTTTTTAAATTGCCACTTATTAAATTTTTTTTAATTTTTAAATTTTTTGGGGTCTTACTTACGTGTTTTGGGGGAATTGATAGGAAAGTGCTTTTTTAAAGAGAGGAGTTAAGTTTTATTTGGTGGTAAATTCTACAGGGAATGGGTAGTGTCACTAGAAGGGGGAAATGAAATGCTGTAGCGGACAGAGAAAAAAAGGAAAGGGAATGACTCATCAGGGGGAAAAAACATCATGGGAAAAGGGTTTTGGGGCCCGATGGGGGAAGAGAAAAAACTCCAAACATGACGTCTCCTGTGAGTCCCCGCTGTCAGGGGTCAATTTTTTCTTCTATGTTGGGAAAACATGTGTATTAAAGTGATGGTGGGCCGACTACTGGTGATGTGATTGGTGGGGTTTTTAGGTTATGTTTTGGGGCTTATGTTGAGTGTAAACGTGGGGTTTGTCCCCGGGTTGTTAAAAACAAAATGCACACTTGACTCTGTGATGGGGGTTTTCTTTCCTTTTTTTTTTTGCTTTTTTTTGTACGGGGGTCTCACACAGAGAGTTTTGGTGCAAATTTTTATGCATTTTTTTTTTGCAAAAAAATGACAGCATTAATGTCTGCCTTTCTTTCACAAAAACGCACCAAAAAAACATTTAAAAAAAGCCCCCCGAGTGCCCATGTAAAGCACCCTTTTTTAGTGTAGTTTATTTTAGAAAGTGGCGAGGTGCGAGAACAAGGGGAATTTTTTAAGCAGATATTGTATGTGGGCTGGTGGGGGCTCTGTGCAAGGGCTGATTTTTATTCCCAGTCCGGCCCTGGCTGTCAATATCTAATTTACTCACTTCTTTTCCATGATGACTTAACTTGCTGTAAGATACTTTTTATGTTTATATGTTCCTGTCATGGCCATTGTTCTGACTCTGACACTGTCTTTAAAAGACAATGACCTTCCTTTCTGTCCAAATGGGAAGCGGACCTTACCTTAGAGACTACATTCTATCAACCCTATGTCCTCTGGTACGTGCTTTGGATTTGCCATGGGCTTGTTCTTAGACAAATTCTGATCTTGCCCAGTCCTCCATAGTCATGAGTCCATGGAATCTCTTGTCAAGTTATTGGTATATCCTTGAATAAATCCTCTGCCCTTTTCTTATTATACCTTAATGTCCTCCCTCAGTACTATTACCTGCATTCTATCTTCTGCCACCAAGTCACTGTAGTTCAGGTGTGTGTAGTTGTAATCATGATGATGGAGGAGCTTTCTGGATCCAATAAAGGCAAGTCTGTTTAGAAATAGGGCATATATGGAATGAGGTTGCTGTTGGTAGATTGACTGACACAATTTGAAAATGTTGACTAAAAACCTTATTTTTTTTATATTTTGTAGATATATAACAGTAAAACAATTTTAAATAAATGCTATATTTAATGTTTGCATGTTTGTTAGCATCTGCTTAGCAATTGGAGATGGTTGCTGTATTTTCTGTTTGCATGTGAGTTGCAGCCATGATAGCGTGCATCTGCTCCATTTGAATCATGCCGTGTGGAGGTGACCATCGATTTGCATATATGTGAAATGTATATATTTAGGTATATATATATATATATATATATATATATATGTGTATATATATTATATATATATATATATACACCATCCACTTTTTTTACTTACTCTACTTGTTGCAAACTAATTTGTGTTGTTATTGTCTGGCTGGTATTGCTTTCCTGCTGCACCAATGTTTGTGCATTTTGTCACTGAATATTGACACATTTTGTCACGATCTCCTTTCATACCTCCTGCATCCAGCTCTTCAGCTCTGTATGCTCACAAGGGGGCATGTGTGATTTGTTTGAATTGCATATCATGTGACCCTGCAGAATGACATTCCCAGGCCTTTCCTCTCTGTAGTCAAAGAAAGGTCTGTTTATATAAAGCATTGTGAGTAGCTCAGAGGTAAAATTTTTGCTTACAGGCACAAGGGTCCTAAGTTCAAATCCCTGCAGGAACCAAACCTGTGGATTTTTTTTTCTCTTTATCAATGCACATACCTGATTGAGGTTTCTTTTTTTATTTATTTGCACTGTTAGACTGATTACTAAGGAGTACAGAGGACGGGAGTAGAATGACAGCACCTGGGGTTTGAACACTCAGTAGCTGCCTGAGAGGAGAGGTGATGTCTGAGCATGTGCAACCAGGACTGAGAAGCTCTCAGCCCTGGTTGTATGCCCTGGAGATGAGCTGTAAACAATGGATCACTAAAGGAGCAGCTAAAACAAAAACGGTGCAGAATTTTTAATAACAATGAATGGTGAAAATGTTTGTTATTTCATTTGCAAGCTTCCCACGTCAATTTTACTTAGTGGCAAAACCCTTTTAAGCCCTTAACGCACCTTGACCTTCCTGTACATCATGGTGCAGCACCTGTTAACACACTATGACGTACAGGAATGTCATCTCGATCGTGCAGGGTAGAGGAGCTGTGGCTGCACGACCGTTGCAGGAGTCCTGTGGTGACTGACAGTTGGACTGTTGCACTTGCGGTTCAGAATGGAGATAACTCCGTTCCGGGCCATTTAACCACAAAGTTACTGCGGTCAATAGTGAACATGGCAGCTGAGGAGTTTGACAGAGGGAGGAAGCTCCCTTTGTTCTCCATCGGACGAGATCGCTGGGCTCTGATGATTGTCATGAGAACCGGGTGTCGCACAATGACCTCCGGGTTGTCTATGATGTCATTCATCCTAACATTGTGGCAATGTATTATAGCAGAAATTTAACGATCGCCAACTATGAAAGTGGAAAAAAAATTTACAGTTAAACTTAAGAAACTGGAATCCGTTTCTCTTCACTTTTGTGCTCTCATTCCAAAACGCAGGAAAGGCCCTCACCCTATTCACTTACAAATGAGCAAGAGCCCCTGTGAGCCTGTGTGTTGGGTCAGAACCTGGAAGTGATGATGAGCCATTCCTGGGCAGCTGCTGGAGCCAGGCACGTAAGTATAACTTTTTTCTTTTTATCCTTACCCAAGCCAGATTTAAGATTAATTGTTCTCTGCTGGACAACCCTTTTAAATTCCTTGTAATCACGGTTATGTAATTGAGGTACACAGAAGAACAGAAGACTAGGTTCCCTGCTAACTCGATCTGTGGAGATCCCAGTGGTCAGAAATCCACAGTATTACATGTGTCACCTATCCAATGTTTAGATTGTAAATGTTTTAGTCTGGACTATCCCTTTAAACAGAAAAATAGCAGTCGAAGAAAAGAGTAGAAAATGGCTATCCTATGTTCATGACCACCTGTTTGTAGGGCCAGGACAAGACATTTTGGCGCCCTAGGCAAATAGGACAAGTTGGGCACCCTCCAAATAGGTGAGATGGGAAAAAATAGAACTGCACCCTCTTTTTTGGAGGTGCAATATAAATAATGTTATCCCTTTCCTTTGGGTCAGTCCGATTCCGATTATTATTATTTTTTTTTAATTTGCTTTGTAGTGCCATTTTTTAATTTCCATCTATGGACCTGTATGGGGGCTTGTTTCTCACAGCCAGAAGTGTGTTTTTTATTTGTACCATTTTCTGATACTTGTAATTTTTAATCACTTTTTATTCTATTTCTTGAGGATGAAAAGTGACCACAAAGAAAACTGGAATTTTGGTGCTGGGTATTTCTTTGTTGGTGCTCATTGTGCAAGATAAATAAGGTTATATATTAATAGACTTTTAAAGATGTGGTGATACCAATTGTTTAATTTTTCTTTATCATTTTTCTTTTTTATTTGTAAAATGGGGAAAGGAGGAGTGTTTTGAACTTAACATTTAAAAAAAATTTTTACTCCTAATTTTAGTCCCCCCTAGAATACTTGACCACTGGGGAACGCAAACACGTATACTATTGTGCAATACTAATGCATTACAGAATAGTGTGCAGTTACAGCTCTTCTATCACAACCAGGGGCAATAAGATGGCAGGGCTATGGGCCTTTATTAGGCTCTTACCTGCCATAACTACCACTTGGCATCCCGCGATTGAAATGTGGGGGAGCTGATTGGGAAATGGAAGGGGCAACTTCCCCTCCTGCATAACTGCTAAGATGCAGCGGTTGTATTAAACACATCATCTAGGTAGTTAAACACCTGGAAACAGAGCTATTTCCAGTCCCAACCACTGAAGGAAGGTGCCGGGTGTACCTAACAGTCAGCACCCTCTATGTATTGAGCAGGCTTAGCTCCTGAGCTTGCTCCAAACATAACTGTGCCCCCATCCCGGCCCTGCCTTACTGTATTGACGATTTTAGTAAATACATGTACTCATTTACTCACCTTAAAATACCAATTCTAGGCTTCTGTGTTATATTGTTCTGCTGTTCTAACTCATGGAAACAGCTCCTGGAAGTAGTAACGAAATAAATTGACAACTAGGCATTACCATTTCCCACGTTAATAAATTATGTCCCTACACAATCTGACACTGTTACAAAAGATGTCTCAGAATTGATATTTTATGGGCAATGCAAGTATTTACTAGAACAGACATGTCAGGGGATGTCACGGGTCCTCTATAAGCCTAGTGTTGATTGAACATGTAAGATGTCCTGGCTGCGCTGCATAGCACCTGTTTATAGACATGTCAATAAATATCATATATATTGTATTGGGTGCATAATATATGTTCCCATGGCGGGTGTTTGATTTACTGTATTCATCATATAACTACATTCTGCATACAGATTATTGATCCCTTCCCACCTATCTATTACATATGAGCTCCACAAATAAAATACAAAGAGTGTACATAGATTCAAAAAAACAAGCTTCATTCCATAAAATGTTTCTTTTCCTATGAAACAATAAAATGTTATTTTTTATGTAACAAAAGTAAAATCAACATCTGAACAGATAAATAGTGTTAATTGTTTTCCGCTAACATTCACAAAAAGATTCCTTCTTTGCCGTGTCCTATAGTCGATGTGCTCTGGGTGAATCTAAATGAGTCTGTATATTTTCCATACGTCAGAATCTTTAGGATGCAATATTCAGATGACTGAGAAAGTTGGAAAACTGGAGACTTCTATTTATGAATAAGGTCCTTGACACCGCTGGTGAATAGGTCCCTGTGCTATCATATCTAGGCACAATTCCTACCACAAACACTTATTTGTAGAGAGTGAATATTAACACTGTAATTTATTACCTAATTAGTAGCTTATAGTAATAACTGAAAATATGATATTAAAATCCTTACAAACTGCTCTGCATTTAGGAACTGCGTCGCTAGGAGACTTTGTCAATAACAGGAACATCATTACCTAGAAAATGTTTTTTTTATTATTGCAAATTTTTTTACTACATGTTATAGAGAGATGCCATATATAGCACAATTTTCTACAGAAAACCACTCATTTTTCTTGTGTGCTGTAACATTGTAATGCTGTTTCACAAAATGGAATTGTCATTTTCACATTGTTTTATCCCACACAACACTATAATCCTACCTATTGTTCAGTTTATGTCCTCTGTTATCAGCCAATACATGTACAGTTGAAACCAGAAGTTTACATACACTATATAAAAAGACACATATACATGTTTTTCTTATTATCTGACAAGAAATCAAAATAAACCTAGCGGGTTTTAGATCATTTAGGTTTTAAAAAAATTTCTTTATATTTTGCCAAATAAAGAAAATGAAAAAAAAATTTTTTTTAAAGGCCCTTTTGTTTTATTTTCTGTATTATATTTGGTAGCATTGCCCTTACACTTAGATTTTTGGGTAAAACCTTTAGAATCCTCCACAAGTTTCTCAAATATTTAGAAAATTTTTTCCTCATTCCCCCTGACAAACTGTTAAAACTGAGCCAGTTTGTGGTCCGTAACGGCCGAGTGGACTGCTGGCCACGCAAGCGTTGGTGGAAGCCCACCCCGGGGGAGCAATCAATGGGTCCCTTTTCACCAGGCCCCGCAAAGCGGGAGGGACTTGTGCGGGGGGATCTACCAGGTCCTTCCACTAGGGGACTTGCTTTGGGGGGCCCAAAGGGTTTAGCGGGGTACAGAATCGGCAATCGGGCCATGTCGGGGCAGGCAGGAAGGTCGGGTAGGCGGCAATTTTCTTGTCAAAAACTTAAGCAACGGGTTCGGGTACCGGTAGACAAGACAAGGCTTTCGGAATGCTTCTCGAAGGAAAAGGGACTAAGGACCCAAAATTACTGGTCCCTTTCCCCCTTTAATCCACACGGGGGCGCCATGCGCCCCCCCCCTTTTGGCCCCCCCTCTTTCTGGAGTGGGGGAAAATTTCTGGTGATTTTGCGGTCCAGGGATATTTCCCCCTTCCAAGGCCCTTTCTTCGGGCCCAAAATCCCTTCCAGCCCAAAAAAAGTTCCCTCTAGCCCCTTCTCTACCTAGGATTTCTTTACCTGAAGAAAAAAGGGATCCGCCACAGAAAAAGGAGGGACTGTCTTCCGCGAAAGCATTCGGCCAAGGGCTCATATGGACATGGAATGATTTGGGCAATTCGCATAGTGGGAGGGACCAGAATTTTTGGAGGGGGGTTAAAACGACAAAACTTCAAAGGGGCCCCCAGAAGGGGGTCCCATTTTGTGGGAAGGGCATTTTAAAGGCGGCAGCCGACCCCAAAAACCTTGTCCCCCGGGGAAAACAGGAGGAGGATTCTTCCGTGGGCTTGAGTCTTTGTGCCTCAGAAGCACGGGCAGAGCGGGGTCGGGCCCAATGGTTTCAGTCCGGCCCAATGCACCCCCCCCGAACCCTTGGTTGGGGAGCCAAAAGGGGGGAGAGGTGGGGGGGGATCAGACCATAGATGTAGAAGGGTAGGCCCCCGAACCTAATCTAGGGAAGATTCCGCCCAGGCAGCAAGTTCCCATCATTTGGCGTGCAGAGACAAGTGGCGCGGTAACCCCCCCAAACCCCGGTTTCCCTCTCCACCGGGCCATTGCGGGGGTGGTAACCAAAGAGAATCGAGTTTCACCTGGAGTTGGGAAACAAGCCCGCCAAAATTTTGAAACAAAGGCCCCCCCTCATCCAAAAAAATTTGCGAGGGAGCCCTTGCAGATGAAAGACAGATAAAAGAATAGCTCTGCCGGGGGGGGGGGAAAGGGCGGGCCAGGCAGCGGGACAAAAAAGGGTTCTCTTGGGAAAACCGATCTGTGCCCCCCAAAAATGGTTTTCCCAGCCGAAGGAGGGAATCTTTTACAAAGTCCACGCAAAATGGGTCCATGGTTTTGAGTTGGGAGGGGTAGTGGATTAAGGCCTCCGGTTTGTGACAGCACTTGTTGCGGCCAGGGGTTACAAACCAACGAAGTCCTTAATCCTTAAAAGTTTGCCACCAAAGAAAAGGATTCAAGAGAATGTTTTTTTTGGGGCCGGGTTTACCGGCCACCAAGGGGGCAATTCCCCATTTCAAAAACTTTGCGGAAGCTGGGCTTACAAAGGGCTTCCCCGGGGGAACCTTTCCCGGAATTTAAGGGCAGCCGGTTTTTGACTTTTTGGGGGAAAATTTTACTCCCATATCTCTTTTACCCACCAAAGTGGAGGCCGGGAGAGAGCGTCGGTTTTACGTCTTTTCTGGGGGCCCAAGGGATCTTAAGTCGAACCGGGGAAAAGGCGACACCTACCGCTGGGGTTTAATTGCTGAGTGGGTTGGGGGTATTTTGTTTTTGTGGTCCGAAAAGATGGATGGATGGTGAGAGCTTCCAGCAGTTAACGCCATCTTTCAAACCAAATGATAGCTAGGGGCCCGGCGCCCAAACGTGTGTTTCCCTCGCTGAGGAAAGTCTTGGAAAAAAAGCCCCAAATACCATCTTGCCCGGGGCCCTTTTTTCTAAGAACTGCTCCAACCCCCCAAAAGGCAAAATAATTCCCAAAGTGAGGGGGTTTTGCGGGATCCGGCCGCGAAAGGATTGTGCTGTGGTTAAACGACTTGAGCTTAGAGAAAGCCTCTTCAGTTCGGGGGCCACTGCTGGGTTGCGTTTCTTTGTAAGTGCCACATCGTTGCCACTACAAGAAAAATTTGGGGAATAAATTTGGGGTAGTATTAAAACCCCCGAAGCGCTGTATGGCCGCAGGGCCCACTGGCGGGGCCCCTGCAACCCGGGTGACAGTTTCGCGATCCCTCCCTGGGGCCTTTGGGCGAAATGATGTATCCAGAAACGGGAAAGGGTGGTTTTTTGGAAGACATTCCCCCAGCTTGGCAACGATGGTTCTCTCGGAACCTTCAAACCTGACGAACATGGCTGTGGTGGGTCTCGGTTCAGGGAGTACACCAAATATCACTATAAACCCACGCGGTGTAAGGGGATCTCGAAAATTCATTTACAAGCTTCGGGAGACGGCGGGGCATAACACAGTCCGAAAGGGCATCCCGGGACAAAGGCCGGCCTGGGTTTAAGGCCTCTTTTCATTCATCCCCTTTTTCGGTTTTTACCCAAATTTTGGGCCCCTCTCTATCCGCTTGGGAAAAAATCCTTGCCCCCGAACGGTCAAAGAGTCTGTGATCAACGGAAAAGGGAACCGGTTTTTTTTACCATATTTTTTGTTCAGACCCCCTATTATGCGGGGGTAAGGGAACCGCCCTTTTTTTTACAAAAAGAACCCCCCCTGGGGAGAGAGGACTTTCAATGAAGGCACCGAGATTTCCTGGCTACTCCAAAATGGCTTGTTCTTGGAAAAAGATAAGGGGTAGACTCTGCCCCCAGGGGGATTGGGCCCGGAATAAGTCAACGGGCAGTCGAAGGGCGACGGGGAAGCTCTCCCTTTTTTTTCAAAAACAAACAGCACCCGAAAACGGCAGCAACCGGGGAGCGGGCCCAAAACGAGCGGGAGCAGGAAAACACCGGCGAGGCAGACCAAACAAAGCCCCCGACAGTTTTGGGGGCCCCCCAAAGGTTAGTTCTCCAGAGTCCGTCCACGAGGGAGTGGAGCCGCAGCAGGAAGCCGGGGGGACCGCCACGAGGACGAGGGGAACCGTAGAAGGGACTCTTCCATTTTAGCGCCCCCCCGTGGAGGAATTGGGGTTTGGGGGCAAACTGGGTGATGTCGCTAAGCAGCTCCCCGCTGACAGACGAAAAACGACGGTTTCTCCAGGCGGGCCCCCCGGAAGACATACTACTCCCAGAGATGAGGATAAAGTTCCCCCCTGAGCCCGAAACCAGAAATGCCAGAAATTGGAAGAAATTCCAGCTTCAATAGACCTGTACTGGAAACACAGGGATGGGGGAGGATTTCACCCAAATGCCCCCCCCACAAACCTATGCGGGAAGTTTCCCCTTAGGGACACTTGGGGCAAAACCCCCCGGAAATGTTTGGGGTGCCACATAGAGGGAAATTTTCCTTTGCCGCCCTGGGCCAAAACCTTGCCTTTTGGACGAGCCCCCACAATCTGCAGGGCTCCTCGGGGTGTTGGCGACGTGGCGCAGGAGGGCCCTGGAACACCGGGCCAGGCAGGAAAATGGCGAGGTTGGGCAGCTGAGCTCTTTTCCGAATTATCCCCCGTTAAAAGAAGGCACACAATGCGGGTAGCTAACCAACAAGTATTGAGGGAAATGGGGGCTCAGCGGCCCGACGTCCTTAACTCGGCTTGAGAGCCCTTTCTTTAAGGGGCACCCAAAAGCGGCCCGCCATACGTTCAGGCTAAATGGGAATTTCACCGCTTTCCCCCACAGACAAACCCCCCCCGTAGGTTGGAGGGCTGCTCAGCGGAGGCGAAAGGGTGGTTCCTCGAAAACACTGCAAACGAGGAAATGAAGGTCGCCGCACCGAATTTTTCTTCCCACAAGGTGTGCCCATCCGGGCCTTCCGGAGGAGGCTGACCCAAAGCCACTTTTGGCAGGGAAATGACGGCCTCGCCCCCGGCATTAAAATTGGGTGATAACCCCTCAAGTTTCGGGTCTCCGTTACTTTCGGGAGCCAGTCGAAGCTGGGGCCCCCCAGACCATAGGGAACCCGGGCAGGAACAACCCGAAGGTTGCGCTGCTGGGCGTGAAGTTGCTGCAACATGGTGGGAAACTGGGTTTAGTTGCTGCCCGTTGACCTAGTTGCGAGACTGGGGCAATAACGGTCGTCAGATCCGCCAGGGGGGGGGAAAAAGCACCTTTGGGGGGATCCATGGCGGGATCCTACGTAATGGCTGGTATGGGTCCGCTGGACCACCCAAACAATGGTGAAGCCCCCACAGGGAGCATCAAAATAGGCCCCGGTATTCACCAGACCCGCCCAAAGGGGAGGGGGGCTGCCGGGGCCTCCAGGTCGCTTCCACTGGCGGGGCTTGCTTTCGGGGGCGGCCCAAGGAGGGGAGGTACGAAACGGCTTAGTCGGGACAGGCAGGGAAGGTCGGGGAGGCGGGGAGAGGTTCTGGTCAGTAAACGTAAGCAAGGGGGGAAAAAAAACGGCAGACAAGACAAGGGTTTCTGGAAGCTTTCTCGATAGGGATACATAAGGATCCGGCAAACTGCCCGGAAGAGGCCGGGCTTAAATAACACCCGGGAATGACCAAATTCCCTGCATTCCCTTAAATTCACACGCCGGCGCCCGCGCCGAGGGACCCAGACAACGGACAGGAGCGGGCCCGGGAAGTGGGAAATTGGGGAGGAGCAGAGGATAGCGGACCCACACCCAGGTGCGGACGGGGCGCGCTCGGGGCGGGGGCACGGATCGCCGCCCCTTTTTGCATAAAATTTTCACCCCCTTTTCACACTGTGTAACCTTTGGAGGAAGCGAAAAGGTATGTGGTTCATTAGCTTTACTGGACTTTTGATCCCTAACCCGCATCCAACTTGGTAACCACATTTGTTGCTTTCCTTCAGGCCAAACTATAATTTTTTCCCCTTTTGCCAAGTGATGTCAGGCAGCGTCTGATCTTTTCACTGGCAGCACCCCTATTAAAAAAGAACCCACACCAGTACAAAAAGTACCAAATTTTTAAAAAATTGTTATTTCCATATAACCTTTAAAACTTTTTACAAAGTTTGGCCTTTTTTCACCAATATCGTACAGTGTATATAGGCAAAAAAGCAATTCTTTTCCCCAAAAATTCAAAAAAGGCCCAATTTTTAAATTTTAACTACCTGTGGCTATGCCACAGCATTTGTCTGCTATCTTTTTAGCAAGTACTCAGGCTCATCCACCTCATTTAAATTATTTTATTTATAGGACAAGTTTTATACAGTTAAAAAACAGAATTTTCCATACACTATATAAAAAGACACATATGCATGTTTTTCTCACTATCTGACATGAAACCTACCGTTGCAGGAGATTTACCGACTCTTCAGGGAGCCCAGGAACAGGGACGTAACTACCCGGGTAGCAGACGTAGCAGCTGCCTTGGGGCACGGGTCCTTAGGTGGTCTGGACCCTGGGGCAGCTGCTGGTTGCTCTGCTCCCCCGGTAGTCTTGCTCCTGCACCCAACGGCAATGAACATAACAGTTGACTGCCAGCAGGGCGGAGCTGCGGGGCCCAGCACATCCTGCCTCTGAACATCTGGGCCCTCCAGCCCGCGCGTGCAAAGGCAGGACTACGTGGTGTTACTGCATGCTAGGCCTTAAGCCTAGCAGGCGCTGGCCCACAGTGCTGCATGGGCGGTGCGATGACATCACATCATTGCCCTGCCTGCGCCAAACACAGACTGGCCGGGACCGTGGGGAAGATGAGTACGTTATTTCTTTTTTTTTTTTTTTACATAAATCGAACCTGTCTAAGCGCTGCCTGACTATATTTGGCCCCTATAGCTACCTAGACCCTGCCTGATTATATATGGCCCCTATAGCTAACCTAGACCCTGCCTGACTATATATGGCCCCAATAGCCTACCCTAAACCTGCCTGACCATTTATGGCCTCTATAGCCTACCACAAACCCTGCCTTCCTATCTTTATGGGCCCTTATAGCTACCTAAACCTACCTGCCTATATGGAGCCGTACAGCTACTTAAACACTGCCTTCCTATATGGGGCTCTATAGCTACCTACACCATGCCTGCCTACCTATATGGTGATCCTATAGCCTACATAAACCCTGCCTATATTGGCCCCTATACCCTACCAAAACACTGCCTGACTACCAATCTGGGGCCCCCTGTAGCCTACCTAAACCCTGCCTGTCTATATGGGGACCTTATAGCCTATCTAAACCTTGTCTATCTGGGGCCCCCTATAGCCTGCCTAAACCATGCCTGTCTAAATGGGCCCTATGTAGCCTAGCTAAATTCTTCCTGCCTATTTGGGGCTTTCTACAGCCTATTTGCCCACCTACCTATGTGGGCCCCACCTATGGCCTAACTACCTAGCTACCTAGGGCCCACCTACAATCTAACTGTGGCGCACTTACTGCCTACTTAACTACTTGGGACCTACCTAAAGCCTACCTACCTACCTTGGGGCTGCCTCCTTAACTGGGGCCTAACTACTGCCTACCTAGGGCCAATCTACCTACCTGTAGCCTACCTACCTGAGACCTGCCTAACTAGGACCAATCTACCTACCTGTCTACCTAACTGAGATCTGCCTAACTACTGCCTTCCTATATAGGACCAATCTGCCTACCTACCTGAGGACTATGTACTGCCTACCTACCTGGGCCTATGTACTGCCTACCAACCTATCTAATGGGGTCTACCTACCTGGTAATATGATTCTGAGGGGTGCAAGCCATAGCTGTAGCACAATCTCCAGGGGGCGAATCATCTGTTCCTCCCCTCTAGGAGACTGGGCCTCTAAGCTATGGCCTATAACTCTCTGTCATCTCTTGGAAGTTTGTTCAGAGGTGGTGGGCAGGGAGTGAGGTGCTGAAAAAGTGAGGATTCTAAGATATTTGTGTCCAAATCTGCAGGGATGAGTGGCATCCAGGAGAAGTTATCATGGCGGTCGAATGCAGAACAAAAGGGAAATTCAACTACTCGCCAGAGAAACCTCACCTGTGAGTCACAAGATGTAACTTCACTATAATCACTTATATGTCTGCAAAGCCTGTGTACACTGGTATCTACAACTATATGGTCACTATATGGCAATAGTATGGGTCTTTGTATACTGTTCTTGTTTTAGTAATAGTAGAGGGGTAATATTCAGTATTATGTGGTGGTAATTAGTGGTCTTGTGCTGCCGGTATAATCAGGTCCTAATGTACTAGCGTTATTTGGAATGTTAGTGTGCGTATAGTGGGATTTGTTTGGTAGCAGTATGATGGTGATACTGTATGTATGGTGAACTAATCGCTTCTTGTATTATTTAGCAACTGCATGACTTAAGAGGTCCTGGTAAATGTTCATGGTCGGGGGGAGGCCCATCCAAAAGTTTGCTATGGTGCGCGGGCTTCTCTTGTTAAACCCAGACCTAGCGGATTACTGCTTTTCAGGGACTCTCCCGAATGAACATGGAGAGTTGGTGAGTGTGATTTAAACTTCTTTCCTAACAGGTAGTATCATAAGGAATCTAAGGCTCAGTTGATAGCCAAACATTCCTTTTCTATGATGGAGTAACTCTGCATACACTACCTGGAGTTCTTCCTGATTTATTTCTTGGGACATGACAACTCCCAGCTCCACATCTGATGAATTGGTCTGTATGACGAATTCCCTTGAGGAGTCAGAGACACCAACACTGGCTGCTTACACAAGGCCAGCTTCAGCTCCTGAAAGCCCATTCAGCTTCCGGGGATCACTTCACCATGGCCGATTTCGTGCCTTTCATGAGGTCAGTCAGAGGCACTGCGAACACTGCAAAGTTAGAGATGAACCTCCTATAATAACCAATGATCCCCAGAAAGTCCCTGACCTGCTTTTTTGTGAGTGGGCATGGCCAGCTCTGGATTGCCTCCACCTTATTTATCTGTGGCCTTATCTTACTCCTTCCCAATTTATAGCCCAGATATCTGGTTTCCTCCATTCGCCTGGCACACTTGCTGGGGTTAACATTGAAACCAGCCTCCCGTAAAGCATCCAGGACTTCTGGGACCTTACGCAGATGACTCTCCCAGTCTCGCCTATAGGTCGCTGCATACTTTCAGTGGGGACATAATATGCGGTCCTTGGCTCTCTGACAGTGGCAGGCACTCCCTGTCTCCCAAACGGCATCCGAATGTACTGTTAAGCCTCCTCTG
This sequence comes from Phyllomedusa bahiana, assembly GCA_025379985.1. Classification (NCBI taxonomy): domain Eukaryota; kingdom Metazoa; phylum Chordata; class Amphibia; order Anura; family Hylidae; genus Phyllomedusa; species Phyllomedusa bahiana. The sequence continues at coordinate 51,431 of JAODAL010007945.1, read as the reverse complement.
GCATGCAGAAAGCCGTCTTTACCCTGGCTTCCCTAGACAACGGGATTTGCCACTACCCCTTTGTTAGGTCTAGGGTGGTTATGTACCGTGCTGTAACCTCTCGATCAATTCATCCACATGAGGCATGGGGTAGGCGTCAAATTTCGGCACCTCATTGAGCTTGCGTAAGTCATTACATAACCTCCATTCCCCGTTCAGTTATGGTACCAATGCTATCTGGGTAGACCACCCACTCTTCGACTCCTCTATCATCCCCTAATTGCACGATCCTTTTCACTTCACTGGCCACAATTTCTCGGCTTCAGGAATCCTGTAGGGCTTTAAATTTACCTGAACGTGTGGTTCAGTGAGAATCTCATGTTCAATACCTTTTATGAGATATGGCAACTCCAAAAATAGGTCCCTATCGCATTGCAGCATTTCTCTACATTGCTGCTTCTGGAACGGGGACAGGGTCTCAGCAATTTTAACCATTTCAACATTAACATCTGGTTGGGTTAACAAACAGGGGGTTTCAGGAGGGTCTCTCTCCTTCTAGGGTTTTGGCAGATCACATGGTATATCTGCAGAGGCTTTGTCTTGCCAAATTGGTGTATGCAGTAACTAACATTACTCACTTTCTCAACCACCTCACATGGTCCCTGCCACTTTACTAGGAACTTGCTTTCCACCGTTGGCACCAGCACCAGTACCCGATCCCTTGGTTTGAACTCCCTGAGTGTGGCGGATCAATTGTAAACCCGGATTGGACCTCTTGGACTTGTAGGAGATATTCTTTTACTATGGGTTTCACATTGGACATCCTTTCCTGCTTCTTGGCCACATGTTTGATTACACTTTTATAGGAAGTGGTTTCACTCTCCCAGGTCTCTTTCACTATATCAAGTAAGCCCCCTGGGTGCCAACCATACAATAACTCAAAGGGGGAGAACCCAGGGGGGGCTTGGGGAACTTCCCTGATAGAGAACAAGAGGTAGGGCAATAAGCAGTCCCAATCCCAACTGTCCCTCTCTACCACCTTTCTTAACCCTGTCACGGCCCTGATCCAGAACATGCACTTGCACTCTCAGGGATGTTGACGCATCTGAGACACCAATTGTAGCAGGTCAGCACAAAGGTAGGCACTTGCACAGGTATTGTTAGTCCAAGGTTTTATTTTAAAGTTCATGGCTTGGCTTCAGCATATGACAAACAGCAGTATAATGATAATTCCCTTCTTCAGGTAAAGAAACAAAAATGCACAGTCTCACCGAAGCGCCCTCTGTTTTGAGAAAGCAAAAAGGATTTTAGCCAAGCCAGTATCTCTCATCTGCAGAAAACGCTATTTTAGGATTTTTGTCCCTCATCAGTGCAGAGCAGAGCGATGCTGTCTGGCTGTGTGGGAGGCATTGAGTGGCTCAGAAAGGTGAAGTTCTCTCCTTGAGGAGAGCACCGAACGAACGGCGTGTAGAGTTATGTATTGCCTTTTTGCCCTCTATTAAGCATCTGCATATCACAAGGCATTATGGAAAAGGGGCTGAGAAGTCCAAAGCGCCCTCTGTTGGATGTAACAAATCCTCAATTTGCTTTTGACCCACCGAGTCTTTAGAAAGCAAAAAGGATTTTAGCCAAGCCAGTATCTCTCATCTGTAGACAACGCTGTTTCTGGATTTTTGTCCCTCATCAGTTCCACACAGCCAGACAGTATCGCTCTGCTCTGCACTGATAAGGGACAAAAATCAATCGATTAAAGTAAAGTTACAACCAAGGACTTACAGGAGACGTCTCTGAAGAGTAGCTCTCTTTTTCTTCTTCTTCTCCATTTGTGCCAGACCGCCATGAAGACTTCTCCTGCCATGACTCTTTACTGTAGACTTTACAGAACAAATACCTTAGTCTACTCAATTTATCAGCACTTCTCTACCAATTCCTATATCTATACAAACTCCCCATCTGTAGCGCCCCAAATGGTAATAATGACCCCCTTGTGTCCCAAACAGTAAAAGTGCAGTAGGTACACCCCCAAACTAGGAAGGCAGTCCTCAATTAGGCAGGTGTATAGCGCTCCATTAGGTAGGTAAAGTTATAGGTCCTCCAATAGATAAGTATATTGGTCCCCTATTAAGTAGATAGGTAGTTACAGTGGGTATGGAAAATATTCAGACCCCTTTAATTTTTTCACTCTTTCTTTCATTGCAGCCATTTGGTAAGATCCAAAAAGTTTATTTTTTTGTTCATTAATGTACACTCTGCACCCCATCTTGAAAGATTTTTATTTTTATTTTTTTAATCTATTAAACAAGAAAAACTGAAATATCACATGGTCATAAGTATTCAGACCCTTTGAAGTGACGTTCATATTTAACTCACATGCTGTCCATTATCTTCTGATCCTCCTTGAGATGGTTCTACTCCTTCATTGGAGTCCAGCTGTGTTTAAATAAACTGATTGGAATGGATTAGGAAAGGCACACACCTGTCTATATAAGATCTCACAGCTCACAGTGCATGTCAGAGCACAGGAGAATCATGAGGTCTAAGCCACTGCCCAAGGAGCTCAGAGACAGAATTGTGGCAAGGCACAGATCTGGCCAAGGTTACAAAAGAATTTCTGCAGCACTCAAGGTTCCTAAGAGCACAGTGGCCTCCATAATCCTTAAATGGAAAAAGTTTGGGGGGACCACAACTCTTCCTTGAGCTGGCCGTCCAGCCAAACTAAGCAATCATGGGAGAAGAGCCTTGCTGAGGGAGGTAAAGAAGAACCCCAAGATCACTGTAGCTGAGCTCCAGAGATGCAGTAGAGAGATGGGTGAAAGTTCCACAAAGTTAACTATCACTGCAGCCCTCCACCAGTCGGGGCTTTATGGCAGAGTATGCCGACGGAAGCCTCTCCTCAGTGCAAGACATATAAAAGCCCGCATACAGTTTGCAAAAAAACACATGAAGGTCTCCCAGACTATAAGAAATAAGATTCTCTGGTCTGATGAGATGAAGATTGAACTTTTTGGTGTTAATTGTAAGCGCTATGTGTGGAGAAAACCAGGCACTGCTCCTCACCTGCCCAATACAATCCCAACAGTGAAACATGGTGGTGGCAGCATCATGCTATGGGGGTGTTTTTCAGCTGCAGGGACAGGACAACTGGTTACAATTGAAGGAAAGATGAATGCGGCCAAGTACAGAGATATTCTGGATAAAAACCTCTTCCAGAGTGCTCTGGGCCTCAGACTGGGCCGTAGGTTTATCTTCCAATAAGACAATGACCCTAAGCACACAGCTAAAATAACAAAGCAGTGGCTTCAGAAAAACTCTGTGACCATTCTTGACTGGCCCAGCCAAGCCTGACCTAAATCCAATTGAGCATCTCTAGAGAGACTTGAAAATGGTTGTCCACTAACGTTCACCATCCTACCTGAGGGAACTGGAGAGGATCACCAAATCCAGGTGTGAAAAACTAGTTGCATCATTCCCAAGAAGACTCATGGCTGTACTAGCTCAAAAGGGTGTTTGAAACCAATACTGAGAAAGGTTTGGGATTACTTAAGACCATTTATATTTCACTTTTATTGTTTAATAAATTTTGCAAAAAATATCTACATTTCTGTTGTTTTTCTTTTCAAGATGGGTGCGAGTGTACTTTAAAGACAAAAAAATGAACATTTTGGATCTTATCAAATGGCTGCAATAAAAGAAAGAGTGAAAAATGGAAAGGGGTCTGAATACTTTCTGTACCCACTGTATATAATCCCTCCAATAAGTAGAAATATAGATCTCTATTATGTAGTTATATAGGTCCCTGTAGGTTATTTTCCCCCTGGTAGTCAAGTAGTAGCCCCCTATAGCCAGATAATTGCCCCCTATAGCCAGATAGTAGCCCCTTGTAGCCAGATAGTATCCCTCTGTAGCCATACAGTAGCCCCCTGTAGCCATGTAGTAGCCCCTGTAGCCAGTCAGTAGCCCCCTGTAAAGACAGTAGCCTCTGTAGCCAGAAAGTAGCCCCTGTAGCCATGTAGTAGCCCCTGTAGCCATGTATTAGCCTCCATATAGCCAGGTAGTAGCCCCTGTAGCCATGTAGTAGCCTCCTATAGCCAGGTAGTAGCCTCTGTAGCCAGGTAGTAGCCCCTGTAGCCAGATAGTATCCCCTGTAGCCATGTAGTAGTCCCCTATAGCCGGGAAGTAGCCCCTGAAGCCATGTAGTAGCCCTCTATAGCCATGTAGTAGCCCCTGTAGCCATGTAGTAGCCCTTGTAGCCATTTAGTAGCCCCTTTTGCCATGTAGTAGCCCCTATAGCCATGTAGTAGCCCCCCCTAGACAGGTAGTAGCCCCTGTAACCATGTAGTAGCCCCCTATAGCCAGGTAGTAGCCCCTGTAACCAAAATAGTAGCCCTGTAGCCATGTAGTAGCCCGTACCAGATAGTAGCCCGAGCCAGATAGTAGTCCTCTATAGCCAGGTAGTAACCCCTGTAGCCAGACAGTAGCCCCCTGTAGCCGTGAAATAGCCCCCTATAGCTATTTAGTAGCCCCTGTAGCCATATAGTAGCCCTCTATAGCAGTGTATTAGCCCCTGTAGTCATTTCGTAGCCCCTAAGGCCGTGTAGTAGGCCTTATAGCCATGTAGCAGCCCCCTATAGCCGTGTAGTAACCCCTGTAGCCATGTTGAAGCCCACTATAGCCAGGCAGTAGCTAATAATAATAAAATAAAAAAAAAATACTCACCTCGCCACTTTCCCTGCATCCAGGTCCGGGAGCTGCTGAGCAATGTAAGCGGCGTGATGTCATCACGCTCCCAGGGATCTCCTTGGCCTGCAGAGGCTGTCGGCTTAGGAGATCCAACATCGCAGAGGGCGTGATGAAAGCCGTGCGCCCCCTGCGACGCTTATACATACAGGGGAGAAGGCAGGACGATAATGATCTGTCCTGCCTCCTCCCTGTACCAGCGCGTGCGCAGCTGCTGACAGGCTGTGCGCGGACGTTATAAAACGGCCGTGCAGAGTCAAGGGCTAATCTCCGGGCAGGCGGGCGAGGCGGGCGGCCGCAGCGACCCCCTTGGGTTAGCGGAGCTTCGGCACCCCGCCTTGCTGGCCCCTAGGAACATCACTGTGCACTCACTTGACTATATGTGGAACTTCAACAGAAGTGAATGGGGAGGACATACACAAGTGCTGCCCTCCTAATTCTGTAACACATTTGGCTCGTAGCTTGGTATAAGCCAAGCCAAGTTTAGAGAATTGGGCAAAAACACCATAAGGACTGTGTGATGCCCTCTTCAAAACCATTTGAATGTCGTTTGAAATGGCATTCATTACAGGTGATGCATTTATTATTAATTTGGTGTAACATTAGCACTGTTGTTATGTATGTTGTGTGACAGGGCAACTACAAGTAGTTACCTATTTCTGCCACTAGGTGGAGCTATCCCCGTGTTCCAGCACATGTTTTTGGCATGGCCTTGGAGACCTATAAAAGCCTGGTGCTCCAGGTAATCAGGGGGTGTGGTCTGCTATTGCAAGTGGAGCCAAGGTGAAGGGCTCTTGCCCTCAGAGGCTCAGGAGAAGCCGAACCAGTAAGAGACTGGCAAGCCAATGAGGTTGTGGTGCTGTGCAGTAGGCACAGAGCCCTGGTAGTTGAGGGCTAAACATAGAAGTTTAGTTAGTGGCCTGATGGCCGAAGCTTTTGGTTTATCCTGTGTACTGCTGTACATTTAATACTGTGCCTGGAAAAATAAAACTGGCTGAAGCCAGATTGAAACTAAAACCCTGTGTGGGGAGTGCCATCCGTCTTACGAAAAGCGGCGATCCCGGAGTTAAGAAATCCCCAGGACGGTCCAAGATGGCGGCTGGACGAGTGTGAGTTGTCACAATTGGTGGAGGATGCCGTGGGCATAAGGCACAGAAGGTGGGCACAAGACATGGTACCTGAAGTGGTGCAGGTGACGTCTTGCCACAGCGATATTTAAAGGGCCAGAAGCCTAATATTGTTGTTGTTTCAAAGAGACTGTGTTACTGTTGTGTTGGCCATGGAGGAGCTGGCTAAATACCTTGCGGAGGCGAATGCCCAGCAGCTGGAGATGAACAAGTTGTGGGCCCAGCAGATAGCCGAGCAGCGAGCATGCAATCTGAGGGCTCCAGGCACAGCTGAATACCAAAATGGAGGCGGTGTCACCAATGGAGACTGCTCAGGATGAGGTGAGAGCCCGACGTGCTGTGCAAAGAGCCATGTGGAAGATGACCGCAGGGGAAGATGTGGAGGTCTTCCTCGCTGCATTTGAGCGGGTGGCAGTAAGTGAGAGGCTCCCCACCAGAGCAGTGGGCAGATTTCCTGGCGCCCTATCTAACTGGCAGACCCCAGAGGGTGTTATGTGATCTGTCTGTGCAAGACACAAGTAGATTACCCCAAACTGAAAATGGAGTTTTTTGGCCAGTCTGGGGTTAATAAGGACTGTTTGTGTGCAGGAGGATGCAAAGCCAGAAGTGGGTAAAGCCGTTGCTACGGGCAACCGACCTGACGATTGCTTGAGCGGAGGTCCTGTGACCAGGAGGCAGTGTCGTCCATCAAAGGAGTCCACTTCCGGAGACACGGAGTTACTGAGGGAACTACGTGCTGCCATTGCCGTGGGCAACCGCGCTCATCAGCAGGAGCCTGTTACCACCATCCAGCAGAGGGAGCCGTGCTGGAGGTGCCACAGAGTGGAGAGTTGTGCTCCTGACTGCCCCCTCAGGAGGAGGCCGGAGAGGTCGCAGCTGAAAGCGCTGGAGTTCCAGGTGGATGAAGCACCACCCATGGCTGATGAGAACAGTCAGAGGAGAGTTCCAGAGCGAACCCAGACACCATTCCCGTGTGGAGACCCGACACAGACTTTGGGAAGACTGCTCCAGTGGGGATTGTTTCGTTCTGGGGGGGCTGTAGGTCATGTGCATGAACCTATGTGGAGGGGCTTGGCTGGGCTAAATGGAAGCCCGGACATGCAGCCTGAACAGGAGAAGGGGGCTGATAGCAGAATGACTGTGAACTGTGGACTCAGTGCCTTAAAAGCTGTATTACCTGTGGGGAATGATGATGCTTTTACCTCATGTCTTATAAATCTGCCTGTGATCCATGATCCGGCCACACAGCCTGAGCAGGGGGATGTTGACTGTGTGACAGAGTTAGCTCCAGTTAATGCACTGTGTGAACTCGCTGCTAAAGCCACTTCAGCCAGAGCAGCTGAGGGGATTAGCTCTAGTGTGCCCCTAGAGGTCATAGGGGAGAGCAGCCCGAGTAGCACAGCTGATGTGTGTCCTGTGAGGGATAGCCAGCAGTTCTGTTCTGATCCTGGTTGTCCCAGAGAGATGGTTGCCTGCTGTCCAGGGAACTCTGCAAGTGTGTTGCCTGAAAGAGAAACGGCCTCACAGGAAGGTGATTGCTCTGCTGCTGTGTATGAGGGCTCTACTACCATGTATGAGGAGACTATGAGTGTGAATGTGCTGGTTAGTTACCAAGGGAAAAAACACTCTGAAGAGTCTCAGTGGCAGTGTGGGAGTGATGAAAATACGTTTGAAAAAAATATGATTGTTCAAGAGGATATATGTTTGAAACAATGTGTGCCAGTGTATCTACAGATGAAGTGTATCTGTGATGAATCCATAGTGTGACCTTGAGGGTGAAGAGAAAGATCGTGCTGTGACTTGTAGTCCCCCTGTGAGAAATTTGTTCCAGTGTCTGCTATATTTCCAGTAGCTCTTACAGCAGGAGTCACAAATACTGCAGTAACAGAGAGAGTGAGCTGCTAGATACCGCTGAGGTGAGTGTATGCTCAAACCCTAGTGAAGGGGAGGGGGGCATGTTTAAATCCCCAGATGGTAAAGAGGAGCAGAGGTCTGAGGCAAAGGATACATCTTTCCTGGAAGGCATGGAGGAAAATAGTCAAGATGAGTTATGTCCTGTACTGTGGGAGGACTTATATCTGGGTGCTTGGTCCAGCCAGATGTCTGCTGCCCCTACTGGTGTTGAGAAGGTGACTGAATTACCTAATATGAACACAGCCAGTGTGGTTGAGTTGGAGACACAGAAGGATGTTAGTCTGGCTGCCCTTAAAGGTGAGCAAGATACAGGAGTTACCCAGATAGAAGTGGAGAGTTCTCTCTTAGAGACAGCTGTGGGGGATGGGAAGGAAACATCTCCACAGATTGCTACCAAGGGTCTGCTGCTAAACGGAGCAGGTGAAAGCTGTGCACAGGGGACTGTGTCCGCTGATATTGGTGAGGAAGAGAAGTTTGGGTCTCATTATGATCCGGCATCCAAAAGGTTTTTGGTTTTTGTCTCAGGGGGTGCCCTTGAGGCCATGGTGGATTTTTAAACCTTGAGGGGGGTGCTTTTCTTTACTGCCTTTTGGGGGAAAGCTATTTGGGGTTGCAGGTTTCCAAACCAAAGGGGTCTCCTGCTTATGTGGGACCCGAAATAGTGCAACAGGGGCCCGTGGGCACATTGAAAAGGTTATCTGTGGTTGGAAGGTCTAAAAAGGGAAATGATAGTGCTGGTTTTGGGAAAAGGGCAGTAGAAACCCTTTGGTGAATGTCAGCAGGGTGGGCTGAAGGGGGGTGACCCCTTGCACCCCAAAGCGTGCATATGTCGTCCCCCAAAATAGAAAGGGGGGGGCAGAAAAATGTCTGGGGGCCATTTATGAGGTGGGCACATGGTTTTAGCCAGGCTGGCTTTTTTCGGAAAATTTAGTCTCCCCCCCTGAGGGTTAGCGGGGATTTTTGCCCGTAGCAACAGGTACCAAGGGGGAAAAGGGAATTTTTGGATTTGGGAAATGACCCCCTGAGGCGCCCCCAGCAGAAATCGGAGGTTTTGTCTCTGGGCTTAGGAACAGGTGGGGGAAAAGGTTTTCCCCCAGAGAAAAGTGGCGTGCTTCCCCCGGGAAAACCCAAGTGCAATTTTTAAGTGTGTGAGTCAGTTTCCCCCTCTGGGGGATTTTTTGATCCTGGGGGAAAGGGTTTTGTGCGAGGTGAAAAAACCCTACGGCCTTATTAAAAGGGGGGGTTTGGAGGGATTGACAGGGCAACTAAAATTTGTTCCCTTTATTTCCCCCACTGGTGGAGCTATCCCCAGGGTTCCAGCACATTTTTTTTTGGCAGGGCCCTTGGGGGGCCTAAAAAACCCCGGGTTTCTCCGGGAAAATGGGGGGGCGGGGGTCTGCTTTTGCAAGTGGAAAGCAGTGGGGGCCAAGGTAAAGGGCTCTTGCCCCCCAGGGTTAGGAAAAGCCAAAACCAGTAAGAATGGAAAGGGCCAATGAGGTTTTTGGGTGCTGTGCATTTGGACAGGCCTTTTATTTGGGAGGGCAAAACCCTTTGGAATTTTTATTAGGGGCCCTGAGGCCGAAGTTTTTGGTTTACCCTGTGTACTGCTGTACTTTTAATATGTGCCGGGAAAAAAAAAAAAATTAAAACGGGCTGAAGCCAATTGAAACTGAAACTTGTTTTCGGATCCCCACCCGGTGCTTACAAAAAGCGGCGACCCCGGGAGTTAAAAAATGCCCAGGACGGTCCAAGATGGCGGGGCTTTTTGAATTTGGGAAGGATTTTTTTGTGAAGGGGAAACTGTTTTTAAAATTTCCCCATTTGTTTCCTTTGTAAAAAGAGGGGCCCCTTTAAAAAAATCACCCCCCTTCAAAAAGCCACACCCACTCCACCAAACTGCAAAAGGGCTTTGGAAGAAAGCAGGTAAAATGAACTTATACCCAGGTTTTTAAACCCCCCTTAAGGGGGGTGTGCCCCTTACAGGCAGGTAGATCCCCCCCTTTGTAGCCGGTGGGGTCCCCCCCCTTTGTTACCCCGGAAAGGGGTCCCCCCCAAATTTTTTTGCCAGGTAGTGCCCCCTTTTGTTTCCCAAAGGTAGTCCCCCTTGGGGTTGCCATTTTTTGGGGTTGCCCCCTTGTTGCCGGGTAGTGCCCCCTCTGTTGCCAGGTGGGATCCCCCCCTCTTTTTCCAGGTGGGTTTTTGGGCCCCCCCTTTCTGGTTTCCCCCCGGTTAGTGCCCCATTGTTGCCGGGGTGGGCCCCCCCTCTTTGGTTGGTAGGGAAAAAGTTTTTGGGGTGGCCCCCATTGTTCCCAAGGCGGGCCCCCCCATATAGCTAATAAAAATAAAATAAAAAAATCCACTACTTCACCGGGGCCCTGCAGCACGGCCCCCTCCGGACGATCTTCAGCGGCGCGGGGGGAAGTGAGAGCAGCCGGCTTCACCCCCCTGAAACGCGCGTCACTTCCCCCTGCGCCCCTAAACCTGTAGGGTGCGGGCAAACCACCGGCGGGGAAACATACAGGGGGGAGGGGGGGGAGCGATCCCTCCTGCCTCCCCCCGGGAAAAAGGGCGAGCCCCTCCCCCGGGCGGGTGAAGCGGGGAAAGGGGAAACCCGTTTCACCCGCCTGTAGGGGGGGCCCCGGGGCGCCAGGGGTAGCAAAACTAGCGCTACTTTTGTCGCCGCGGTTTTTTAAAAAAAAACCCCCCCGCCCCCTGTGGCGGGGGAAAGGGATCCCAACTCCCCCCGGTGGGGGGGGGGGAACCCCAAATAGGGGGGCCCCCAACCCCCCCCAAAAAAAACGGGAGTTTTGGCATGTATGGTTTTTAGGTGGAAAGGTGGACCCTTTCCCAAACAAGAACCCCCAAAAGGGGTGGGGGGTGTGAGCATTCGGTGGGTGAGCCTCCATGCTTGCATAAAATGGGAGGAGTTGACAGCCCAAAAAGGGGGACTATGTTTGGGGGGGTTGGAATCGGGGACAACTTAAAGGAAAAAATTGGTAAAAAGGTGTGGGTTTTTTCTAAAAAGGGCCAACCAAAAGTTTTGGTTGGAAAAGAAAGGGGGTAAAAAACCTTAAAAAGGGGGGTCGGGGATTTGGGTTTTGAACTTTAAAGTCAAAAAATTTCTGTAAAAACAAAGAGGAAGCTTTTTGGCCAATTTTTTTCCCCATCCAAAATGAATTTAAAAAAAAACCCAACCCTTTTTTCGGGGGAGAGGAAGGCACCCCAAGACCCCCGGAAAAAAACCCGGTAAGAAGGGAAGGGTAATGATTTTTTGACCTTTTAAAAAAGGGAAAAAAAGGGTTTTTTTTGTTTTTTTGGAGTTTTAAGTGATAAATTGTAAGAGAAACCAGAGATAGAAAGCTAGTAGGTTGGATTAACTCCTGGTGCAGGAGAGCGAATATTGTAAGTTGAACTTGGTGCAAGTGCAGAGACTGGGAAGGGACTGAGGTGGTTTCCTGATTAAACAAAAAAAAAAAAACACAGAATTTCCTACTGCAATTGCAGTTATTAAATTTGTGCCTCTCCATGAGAACAGCCATGTATATTAAAGTTCTATATGTGCTCCTTATAACTATTAAAGTTGAAGTAACTTTTGCAAGTAAATTTTTCCTGAGTTCAGTAATGCAATGGAGTGTAAGTGTGCATTATTCGCTTTGCTATGTTCTCCAGCAAGATGGTCGTCACAGAGTCCAGTACCATGCCATTACAGGAGTTATTGCCTCATATAACTGGGGTTGATACCATCTCACGTGTTTGGCACTGCTTTATGCTGCTGTTTCTTTGTTATCAGTTTAATTAAACTGTGTCTATAATTGTGACCTAGAAAACAATCAGAAATTTTACTACTAAGCCATACATAAATCCAGGTAGTTCCAAAGTGTTCACTAATTTCAGTTCTATTTCTGTTCTATGCACCATGCATGTTTTTAGTATTTGTACCCTGTACAGCAATTTGAGTTATGCTCAGTGTTATTTGTGACCAGTATGATGGCTGTTTGTTTATACAGTTTGTGCTGCTAATCTAGTTTATGCAATGGGCACGAAATGTTGTGTTTTTATTTGTTTGAAAGATACTGCAAATATCTTCATTGGATTTGTGCGTCAAGGCGGACCAAAAAATAATCTGTCCAGGTGCCATCTAACAAAAGGCCAACGTTGTTTCTATAGACTGTAACAGTTTTAGGTTTCAGCTTAAAGAGGTTGTCAGGTTATTTTTTCTTACGTATTTTAATGCTACTAGTCTTCTTTCAGCCCTTGTTAATACTGTACTCATTTCACTGTGGATAATGACACAATCTTACCAGCTTCCTCCAGCATCTTCACAAGGTCTTTTGCTTTTGTTCTTGGGTTGATATGCACATGTCAGACCAAAGCACATTCATCTCTGAGACACAGAACCTGGCACCTTCCTGAGCAGTATGATGGCTGGATATTCCCATCTTGTTTGTACTTGCTTAGAATTGTTTATACAGATGAACGAGGCACCTTCAGGTATCTGGAAATTGCAGCCAAGGATGATCCAGACTTGTGCAAGTCCACAATTCTCTTCCTGATATCTTGGCTGATTTCTTTAGACCTTCCCATGATGTTACACAAAGAAACAGTGTGTTTTTGGTGTGCATTGAAAATACATCTACATTTGTCTCTAACTAACTGAGGTGTTGGCAATAAATTTGAATAAAAAATCAGAAGCTTCCAAAGACATGACATCATCATATGGGCTGTTCCAAATTGTTTAAAGGCATAGTAATCCTAGTGTGAGAGTTAGATATATCACAGGGGTTTCCAGCATTCGTGAGAAATTTCTAGTAAAAGTAAAACGGACACTTTATTGAGGTCTTGTTAAAAACATATTAAGAACATAATAGGTCGCATTTTTCGCATTTCAAGCTGTTTCTCTGGCTCTTAATAGTAATCGTAACAGTAAACTTTTGACTTTGCAGAAAGTAATAAAAGTAATAAAAATGCCTTAAAAAAATTCCCTTCCTTTTCTAAATTATTTTTGGGGGTTAATCCAAAATTGGCCTAAAACGGGTTTAATTTTTTATTCGGGTTTTTCATGTCAGTTTTAGGGAGAAAAACCTGCAAATCGTTCTTTTTTATATATTGTATGAAAAACTTTTTTGGGTTTTCAACTCTTTTATCAATCAAATTCTTTCTCAAATCTATCTATCTATCTTTTCTATCAAAATTTTGTTAGGGTTTCCCGGCCCGGGGAAGGGGAAACCCACTGGACCCCCCAACAAGAAAGGTGAAAAACCCACCCCAAAGGGAAAAGGGAATCAAATTTAGCCCCGGTTTTTTTCCCCACCAGACCCCGGGCCCGCAAAGGGGGAATGGACTTGGTTGGGGCGGGAGTCCCCCGGGTCGTTACCCCCTGACTGCCCCGGGTTTTGGCGGTGGCACCGAAGTAAGCGGGGTCAAAATCTTCGGGCCCGGGCTTTTTAGCGGGGTGGGGGCAAAGGCGGGGCAGGCAGCTATTTTTCGTGGCCCGGGGACGGGCAGGGGGGCCCGGGCAGGGGGCAGAGTTTCGTGGCCCCAAGAGAGGGAAAACGAGGATAGGGAATACGTAATCAGGACAAGACAATAGGGAACCTTTTCCCCTCGATAGGCAAGGCACTAAAAAAACCGGAAAGGGAGCGGGCGGAACGCCCAGGTAAAATAGAGGCAGTCCCCGGGCAATTCCCAAAAAAAACCGGCGCACTGGCCCCTTTAAAAATCCCCCACAAAGCCGGCGCCCCAGGGGGGCGCCTTGAAAAACGGGGAACGGGGCGCGCCGGACACAGGAGACTGGCAGGGACACGGGGGGAAGCGGGGGCCCCGGGGGGTACTAAGTACTCCCCGGGGGCCGGGGGAGGGCCCCGGGGGGGGTCCCCCTCCTGCCCCCCCCCCCCCACCTCCCCCCCCAAAAATTAAATCCCCCCGAGGCCTTGGAATCCTTTTTGGGAAAAACTGGCCCCAGGACCCAGCAGGCTTTTCAAAAACCCCCAAAGGAAGCCCCAAACCAAAAAAAAAGGGGGAAAGGGATTTGGGGAAAATACCATTTGGGTGGGGGCCGGAGTTTGTAGGCACCCGGGGGTTAAAGCGGGCGGTATTAAAAATGGTCCCAATGTACCGGGGGCCCCAAATTTTTTTTACGAGGGGGATCTTCACCGGATATATCGGCCCGATAGCCAAAAACCTTGTCGCCAGGCGAAAACACTGGGGAAAGGGCCCTTCTATTCTTTTCCGCTTGGCCCTTCATGGTGCGGATGCTGCTGCAGAGACCGACATTTCCAAAGGGGACACCATATCTTGGGGGAAAAAATTCCGTTTGCCGCATTTTTAAAGGGTGGAAAACAATGGTAATGGAGGGGGGGAAAGCTGGGCCTAGACGTTTAAAAAAGGGTGGGGTCCCAAAGGGGTTTCCAACTCCGGGGATTTTATAGGAAAACTCCGCCCAAAAAAGGGCAAGCTCCCATTAAATCCTGAAAAAGCCGAGAAAAAATGCGTAAAGCCCCCGGGATCGTAATTGAACCTCCCACATGGCCGTACCCGTCTGGGGGGGTAGGCGGAAAGAAATTTTCGGGGTTCACCCCGGCAACCGAAAGCAGAGGGCCCCCAAACCTCGACACAAATTGGCCCCCCCCGATCCGAGACAATGGCTGGGGGAATTTTCCGTGTAGGCGGAAGAGTGGAAAAAACGGGCGGGGCCAAACCGGGGGGCAGAGGGCACCCTGGCAACGGATAAAGGAGCCATCCCGAAAAAAGGGGGTTTCCCGCGACCACCCAGTTTGCCCCGGTGGGCCCGAAAGGGGGAGGCAAACCCGTGACGAAACCCAATGCCACAGGAGCCCAAGGGGCCCCTGGGGATGGGCAGAGGTTTGGAGAAAACCCGGGGGTTTTGTGGCGGGAGTTTTTTAAACGGCACAAGTAACGCAGGATTTTCCAGAACCCTTTGATGTCCCTAGAAAAAGCCCCTAAACCACCAGAAAAAAAGAGAGATTAGGAAAAAGGATTTGGCTTCCCGGGGTGACCCGGCCACAAAAAGAACATTTCCCCATTTAAAAATTTCCCTCCCAGCGCAGGACGGGACATAAGCCTTCCCGGAAGGAACCTTTTCGAAAAGATCTACTGGACCCACCGGACCCGGCCCTTTAAGGGAAAATTAAATCTGGGGGGGGTCCCCTCCTCCCCCCAAACACATCGGAGACCCCGGGGAGAGCGCATGGGCCCGGACGTTTTCCCCGCGGGCCTGAAAATGTTTTTTTTGGAAATTGAAGCGCGAGAAGAACAGGGCCCCACCTGGTTTTGACGGGGTTTTTGGGGTTTGGGCCCAAATGGAGGTATTGGGGGGATTTTTAGGTCGGAGTAAAGGGGTGATGGGGAGCGTGCGTTTTTCCAGAAGATAACGCCACTTTTTCTGGGGCCTAGCTTGATACCCAAAGAAACCCCCGGGTCCCGATGGGTCTTTTCTTTCCCGCGGGGGAGAAAGTCTTGAGAAGAAAGCACAGGGGGACCATCTTGCCTCTAGGTCCCTCTCCTCAGAATTGCGAAGCCCCGACCGGGGAGGCCATCCACCTCCAGAAAAAAAGGGCCTTTCTGGAACCCAGGCCGGGTCAGGACGGGCGCAAGGGGGGGAAAAAGGGCCGGGCCTTAATTGAAAAAAGGCCTTTTCGGCCTCTGGGGGGCCGACGGGGCCTGGGGTTTTGGATTTCCCTTTTTGGTAAGTGCAATAAAGGTCCCCCCAAGGTAGAATAATGCAGGAAAAATTTGCCCCTTAGAAATTTCCCGGAGAAGCCCGGGAAAGGGGTTGAAAAGCCGTGGGGCCCCCCGGCCCGGGGGCCCCATTTCCCAAGACACCAAAATTTTAAAAAGGATCCATCTGTAACCCGGGGTCCGAGATAAACATAACCCCAAGGAACGGGGCTGGCTGGGGGGGAAGAGACATTTCTCTAATTTTTAGCAAGGAAGGTGGGGGGGGGGCCCCGTACCGCCCCAAAAACCCGGGCGGACATGAGAGCGATGAGTCCCCCACATCAGCAGAGAACACCAGAATTTTCCCCTAGGGTTAGACCACGACCACGGTAAAGGGACCCCGGGAAGATATCGTCACAAATTTTTGGGAAAACTCTGGGGCATTGCACAAAACCGAAGGGCATAAACAGAATATTCAAAGTGTCCACCCCCGGGGGTTTAAAAAAAGCAGTCCCCCCACCCCCCTCCCCCCTCTCAAATTTCCCGGAGGGAAGGTTGAAAGGCCCCTCGCAGGTCAAACTTGGAGAAAATTTTTGCTCCGCGAAGCCGGTCAAACAGTTCCTAAACCCAGCGGAAAGGGAATAGCGGTTTTTAAACCGGGGTTTTTTTGTTAAGGCCCCCGAAAAGTCGTTTACACGGCCGTTAAAGACCTTTCTTTCTTCTCACGAAGAAAAAAACCCTGCCCCCCCCGGGGGAGGAAATTTGCGTTTAAAGCCCTTCTGAAAGGTGGCCCCCAATGTGGGACACAGGCCCGGGGGTCCCCGGGAAACCCGACAGGGGGTAAACCCTGCCCCAGGGGGAAACTGGCCCCCGGGCATGATCGAAAGGGAAATTCATAGGGGCGATGAGGCGGAAGGCTCTCGGCCCTGTTTTCTCCGAGAAACGCCCGCGAAAACCCGGTTTTTCCTTGGGAAAAACCGGGCAGACCCTGGGGGCCGGTTGGGAAGGAACGGGGGCCGCCCCCGGGCGAGGGCCCCCAACAAGAGTTCCAGCACCCGGGGGTCCCCAGCGCATGCCCCTCGCCTGTCATCCAATTAAGCGTGGGGGAATGGCCTGCCCCAAGGGGAAACCCCAACGGGATCGCAGGGGAAGACCGAAAACGGGTACGTAGGGGGGAGATCTTCCCCTTATGCAGGGCGCCCCACGGAGGGTCCCCGGCTTGGTCCGGTAAGGATGGCGTTCCAAGCAGCTCCCCGTAAAGGAGGATATAAACCAACGGCTTCCCCCAGACTAACCACGGGAAGTTTTAAAAGGGATACAAGGGCCCCCCCGTGGAAATAAAGGTTCCCGCCCCGGAAAAAAAAAAACCCCGGAAAAATTTCCCGGGGGAAGGGGCCGGGAAAGCCGGAATACAAAAAACCCCAAATAAAGTCCTGATCCCCCACCGGCAAAAGTCAGGGTGGGGAGGAAAGGGTTCACACCTGGGGAAAGCCCCCCCCAACATGGCCTAGGGCGGGCGTTTCCCCCCGGAAACTTGGGGGCAAAGCGGACAGCCCCCCAAAAAATTTAACCGGGACTGGGCGCAGTACGGGACAAAAAGCTTTTTTTGGCAGGCCAAAGGGGATAATTCCTGCTCAGAAAATGTGGATTTGGTTCCACCTGAAAGGGGTTCCTCCCTCATATGGGTGGGAAGGGGCAGTGGAGGCCTCGGAAAAACCGGGAGCCAGGCGTGGCAAAACGGCGGGTTTCCGCGCCAGGTGGGCGATTTTAGGCGGAGCTCTTCTTGCCCCCCTGCAAAGGGGCAGGGTAAATGCGAGTGGGCCAGGTGGATTAATTCGCTTAAAGAGGAGGCAAACCCTCTTGCGGCAAGGGCCGCCCTTTTGTTTACGCGGGAAAGGGCCTTTTTAAAAGGGGCAGCAGGGCAGGGGTAAATTCCGGGAACAACTCGGGATGCCAGGGTGCGAAACTGAACTGCGTACCCCCCCGGGACTAAATTTTTTAAACCCTGGCGTGGGTTTTTCAAGAGTGCCGTCTCTGCAGAAAAATGCTGGGGCTGGCTCCTGGGGAAGACACTGGGGAATTTCAGCGGGGAAAGGCTTGCAAAACCGCAGCACGGGATGCTCCTTTTCCCATGGGAGGTGTGGGCCCGGGCCCGGGGCCCCTTCCCCCGACAACAGGCTGACCAAAAACCGCCCCCTTGGAACGTTCAAACGGGAAAAAGGGCCCCCCTTTAAACTAAAAGTGCATGGTCACTGGGTAAAGAAAAACCCCCGCAGAGTTTGGGGATCACCGTAAATTTTGGGCAGGCGGGCGAAAAACCCGGAGTTGGGCCCCCAACAGACCCCAGGGGAATCCCCCGGGAGGGGGAAAGGGGCCACGGGAGGAGGTGGGGGTTTCTGCGGGGCGGGACGAGCTGCTGCACCAGGGGCGGCCCAACTGATCCACCTTTTTTGCCCCCTGCTGGGCCATTTGGCTGAGACTGTCGGGTAAACCACCGGAGAGAGGTCCCCAAAAATTGGGCAGGGCCCCCTTTTGGCGGGACCCAAAGGCCGGATCTTACTTTCCCGGTTCCCGGGCCCACGGAAGGGGACCACTGGACCACCCCCAAGCAAAGGTTAACCCCACGCCAGGGAACGGAACAAAGTAGGCCCCGGGTTTTCACCAGAGCCCGCCGCAAAGGGGGAAAAGGGGACTTGCTCGGCGGGAGTCAAAACCGGGTTCGTTACCCCTGAGTGCCCTTGCTGCGGGGGGCCCCCCCGAAATATAGCGGGGTTTCAAAATCGTCGGGCAGCTCGTGGGCCGGGGTCAGGCAGAAGGTGGGGGCAGGCAGCTGGGGTCGGGGACGGGGCCAAGGGGGTTCGGGGCAGGGGGGCAGAGATTGTGGTCAAAAAGAGGGAAAAGCGAGGATACGGAAAACGGTGGGTCAGGACAAGACAATGGGGAACGCTTTCCCCGATAGGAAAAGGAAAAAAAAAAAAAGAAAAAAAAAAAGTTTCCGGCAAGGAGCGGGCGGAAGCGCCCGGGTGAAATAGAGGCAGTGCCCGGAAATTTAAACCCAAATTTAAACCGGGCGCACTGCCCCTTTTAAAACCCTCACAGAGCCGGCACGCGCCCGCCTTAGATCACAGGAACGCGCGCGCCCGGCCCAGCAGGAGACGCAGGGACACGGGAGCGGGCCGGGGTAAGTACGGGCGCCCGGGGCGAGTGCGCCCGCCGCCCGCCCACCCGGGCAGCGGTGGCCCCCTT
Source organism: Phyllomedusa bahiana (assembly GCA_025379985.1). NCBI lineage: Eukaryota > Metazoa > Chordata > Amphibia > Anura > Hylidae > Phyllomedusa > Phyllomedusa bahiana. Next base: position 32,751 of record JAODAL010007945.1, on the reverse strand, counting down.
CCAACCACTATCTTTTTCATCTACCCTTTTCTTTCCTATCAAATTTTTTTGTTTTTTTGTCCCCCAAATGAAATTTAACCATTTTTTGAAAATGAAAAACCCCTGTGTTTTTGGCATCAAAAAGGGGGTTTTGTATTTTTCCCCTTAAAAAACAAAAAAAAATTATTACTTTATCCATCATTAAGATGGCGGTTTTTTAGAATAGTATAATGTGTAATATGTATACTAACCTTTAATATTTTAAGGGCCACAGAAAAATTATATTACAGTCCTTGGATGTGTTATACATGAAACTGTCAACTGCGTCATTAGGTATATAATCCTATGATTTTATGTAAATAGCTTTTGCGACAAAGCCCACACTATCCCCCCCCACCCTCCCCCCGTTGTAATCTCTGTCCTCCCACTGGAGACATGAACACACCACCCACAGTAAACTGCATAATGTCTGTGAAAGGGGACCATCTTTCTTCGGGCCCGGGAGCTGCCCAAATACCATACCAAAAGGGTCAATGACCAGTAGGCATTAATTAATCCAGCTGGGTGAACACATTTTGGGCCCCAAAAACAACAAATTTTCTTGTGAAATATTTAATAAGGGTTTGGAATAAACAACAAAAAGAACACACGGGGAGCAGTTTTTAAGTGCAGTTTTTTAACCGGATTTTTCAGTAACAAATGCTGGACAGCTTAGGACATTGTCATTGTATATCCTTGCTGTAGTATTACCAAGTTTTGGGAATTTTAAACCCCTAAGCAGAAATTGCCACAAAATGGCCCATGAATAAAACACAATGCAAAAATGCGGCCAATATATAGTTTTTTTGTTTTTTTTTCCTTAAAGTCATACATCCTCTCAATTATTTTCTTACTAGACCTCTAGGTAAAATAATAGAAAAAGAAAAGCCACTCTTATGTCCCATTGCTGTACATGTTCAAGAGAAGATACTTGGTATAGATGGTCTATAACTCTTTTACTAACAAACCTTTAAGAAAGAAAAAATTTAATTATTTGAATTAGCTTCACATTAAATACATCCTTAAAGCTTTTTGGGCTAAAAAATGGAAAACATTCTCCTATAAGAAAAAACTATTTTGAGTTATGAAGTAAGAGGAAACATTTTTCACCCCCAAAATCATTTTTGTGATTCTCCAGTCTTTAAAATTTCCTCTTTTTGAGAAGACTAAAACGGGTAAAAATTTTCCCTTTTGGAAAAACCCGAAAACTAAAAAAATAAGGCCAAACTTTGTATAAATTTTTGACTAAATCCCCTCCCCAACAATAAAAAAGGAAAAGGGGAAATTTTTTCAGCCAGTTTGGTTGATTCAATGTACATTAGACTATACAGTACATCCCGGCCAAGTGGTCAATTTAAGTCTGGATATTTCTACTTTGCTCATCAAGTTAATCAGAGGACACATCTCTAAACATATGTTTTGCTGTTTGGCCCTCACTTTAAGAATTGACTACCATTTTAAATGGATTTGAAACTGCATCATATATTGACATGAAGAATAACATCTACAAGGTGCTCAAACCTTCCATAGCAAAAGTTGTGAAGGAATCCGTGGGCCAAAACCCCAACCCTCCCCAACAGTGCATGGGTTTACCGGTTGTTTTGAAAAATCCTGCAACAAAATCGGGTTTTTTAAATCTTTTTAAAATATTTTTATTGCTTCAAAAATTTCCCTTCTTTCTGTGAATGTATGACTTTATGCACTTACTATCTGCATGACTACACTGACAACATAGGAAACCAATCTGCTTTCATTAAAACACAATTCTCTCTCTGTATAAAACTCATTGAATGTAAACCAATAGGATGGAAGAGTGTGTTACTCATCGCATAGGGTTCTACATTGATTCTGCATTCAGACATATCAAGCATATAATTACTTTAAAGTTCTGATCATCTTATTTGAGAGTCTTGGTATGGGTCACTTAGAATACACTGCTTACACAATAGCGAATGTTCAAGAAGGGTCCTTTCTCCATGCATCGAGAGCTGAGCTCGGTGTGAACAATGAAAGAAAGTGCCCTGCACTCCAACCCTCTCTCAAATGGATAATTCCAGTGATGCTCCTGACAGCAATGCTTTAGATTTTGATTTATGTTCCTCTAAAGCTAAAATCAAAGATTCCATCTAGTGCTATTTTATGGCAGCTGAAATGATGAATGGTGAAGTCTCTCAGCCAAACGATGCTGCTGTGTCTTTGCCCTGGATTTTAATTGCTAAAGTAGCCAGTCATTGCTCAGAATTCAGTGGTAAGCACACTTTAGAAATTGTGGAGATGGCCGTTTGGAACAAAGATTGAAATAGGAGAACTACATCTTGTGTTTAATCATTCATGGGAGAGATAGGAAGCGCACATACATACAAGAACTACATGCTTTACCTTGTATATTAAATTAAAACGTTAAGTGCTCATTAAATATGCACAATCCAGGTTTATAAATTGGTTATAACACTATGTAACCTTCATTGATTAGCTGAGCACACAACAAATTCCCAGAAGCCTTTGTGCCATGGGCTGGTCTACAGGAGCCTACGCAATGTACAGTAATAATCGTCAGAGCACTGTAAGTAAAGTAGGCTTGTTTTTTGTCAAAATAAGAAAAATTAAAGGTTTCAATAAAATTAGTGAAGAATTTCTTCGCAGTCAGACCCTTGTCTTTTATATTCTAAGCATACATTAGTTAAAAGTAATAGTTAAGATTTTTATACAAATGTATAATTTTGAATGTCATAGAGACCACCAGTGTCTGCTAGACTATATGGGCTACTTTAGAATGTTGTGCAATCTCTCCGCTTCATTTAGGGGAGGATTGAAGAGAGGTTTTCTCTCCAGGGATCTAGAACTAGAACCCCAGCAATACTGACTGGTCTCTTTGTTGCAAAGGTGCACATTTACTATTTAATTTAATTGTTGCCTTTCAAAGTATGAGAGCACAGAATATGTTTATAATTGTTAGACATGTCTTCAAGGTAAAAAGTAATGAATATTGGTGACAAACCCTTTTTTGGGACCACACTGATATAAACAGGCATTTCAAAGTGCTTTGCTGCTAATTATTTTTTCTTAGCTGTAAGATCCTCAATATATGCTGCTCCTTCAAATCATATGCTGACAGGCTAGGAATAAAGTCAAAATACTGAGCCTGTACCTCTCTTAAGACTCATGAACTATCCATAGTATAAAAATACTTTTCTCGAATTGTAATAATAATCAAACCCTAGCAACAACACTGTGCCCTGTAGTATCTGAAATACATTATAACACATGCAGCCAGTGAAATAAGTATTGTACACATCACCAATTTTTGAAGTAAATATATATTTAAATGTGCTATTCACATGAAATTTTTACCAGATGTTAGTAACAACCCTTCCAATCTACACAGGCAAAAAAATCAATCCATTGATGTCCACAAATAAGGTTATTGTGTAATAATGAGAAATGGCAAAGGGAAAAAGTTTTGAACACACGAAGAAAGAGAAATGCACAAAGCCATGGAAAGTCTTGACACCAGACAAAATTCATCAGTAATTAGAAAGCTATCCTGCTACTCAGTGGAAATTATTATCAGCTGGTTCAACAGACGGCCTACAAAAAGGTGCCACACAAGAAACCTCTCATGATGGGTAAAACCAGTGAGCTCTCTCAAGACCTTTGCAACCTTATTGCTGTAAAACATACGGATGGCATTGATTTGCCGAAGATTTTCTAAACTACTAAAGGTTCCAGTGAGCATTGTTGGGGCCATAATCTGGAAATGGAAAGAATATAATTTCACCATAAACTGCCCATGACCAGGTGCTCCCTGCAGCACAAAGGAGTGAAAAAAATTATCAGAAGAGTTGTGCAACAGCTAAGGACCACCTGTGGAGAGTACAGAAAAAAATGGAATAATCAGGTACAATAATTTAAAAGAAAACAATAAGTAATCCACTCAGCCTTCATGACTTGTATGCATGTGAAATAGTGGGAGAATAATGTATGGTCAGATGAGACCTAAATTTAACTCTTAGGGTGCCATAACACACACCATGTTAGGAGGCCAAAAGACACCCCAAAACACCATACCAACCATGAAGTTTGAATTTGGGAACATAATGGCGTGGGACTGTTTTTCAGCATAATTGATGGAAGGATGAATGGACAAATGAAGTGAGACACTGTTGATAAAAATCTGCTGCCCTACCAGGATTATGAAGACGAAAAAAGGGTGGACATTTTGGCAAGACAATGATCAAAAACCCATGGCCAAGGAAACTCTCAATTGGTTTCAGAAAAGAAAATTAAGCTGCTAGAATGACCCAGCTAATCACCAGACCTGAGTCCAATAGAAAAGATATGGAAAACTCAGAGTTCATAAAAGGAATCTACGGAACCTTCAAGATTTGAAGAGTGTTTTCGTGGAAGAATGGGCCAAAATCACATCTGAGCAATGCGTGCGACTAGTTTCTCCATACAGGAGGTGTTTTGAAGCTGTCATCACCAACAAAAGCTTTTGTACGAAGTATTAAATACATTTCAGTAAGCGTGTTCAAAACTTTTTCCCTGTGTCATTTCTCATTATTGTACAAAACTTAATTTATGGACATCTATTTGATTTCTTAGGCCATGTGGATTGGATGGGTTGTTACTGACATCTGGTGAGAATTCCAATGGCACCTGTACAAATATATTTATTTAGAAAATGGGTGACATGTTCAATGCTTATTCCACCCACTGTATTTGTAGAAAGTGTTTGAAGTAGAGGTACATGTTTCCTTTAAAACCATTTTGCCTTGAAATGACAAGCTCTGTACAGAAATACTCTGTGCTGCTGGGACATTTTACCTTCCACCTCAGTCTGGAAACTCTTACTTGTCCCCACTCTTCTCTCCATTAAAATGCTCATCAAATGAAGTCTTATCTTCATAAATATAATGTGGAAGCAGCACCTCATCGTTAACCCCTTAACGACCTTGGAGTCGAGGATTCGCGAACTCAAAGCAAAAGTTGCGCGATCGCGCGGTATTCAGCTGAATTACAGCTGACATCCTGCAGTGTCGGCCCCAACCCAAGATCACTACCGGGGGTGGGAGGGGGGGGCGGTTAACCCCTTAATTATCGCGTCCGATAGGTCGCAATCATTAAGAGAGACGCAGGAGGAGCGATCTCCTCCTGCGTCTCTGTCGGCGGCAGCAACTGCACGGATCGCGCAATCCGTGCAGCTCTTGCCTTCTGACAGACAGCACAGAAGGCAAGAATGCCTCCGGGTTTGTCCTGTGACGTCACGATGCCCGGCCGTGCCTTGGACATGGCCCGCATCGTGACTGACAGTTGCCATAGGAAACCAGTACACCAGCCACAAAGCTGTGTAAGTGTTTTCCTATCGAATGAGAAAATTTTGAAGATCTCTTTTCAAACCCCCTGTGGGGAAAGGAAAAAAAAAAAGGGTGAAAAAGTAAAAAAAGGGGAAAAACAATTTAAAACACAAAAAACGAAAAATTAAAATAAAAACACGTACACGCCCTTTTCTCCTTTAAAAAACGGGCAAATGGGCCCCAAGAAAATCAAAAATAAAAAAAAATTTACCCATTTTTTGGATTCCGCCGCTTGGGGCAATAACCGGCCCTTAAAAACCCCTTTCTTTCTAAAAAAACCCGTACGCTAAAACGGGGGAAAAAAAAAAACTCAAAAAAGCAATCAAAATTTTTAAGTTTTTTTTGAAAAACCCCCGAAATTTACAAAAAATGGAATAAAAAAACGATAAAAAAATTTTAAATAAATCCAAATTTAACAATTAAAACTCGGGTTAAAATTCCCGCAAAAAAAAAAAGTCCTTACCAAATTTTTGTATGGGGGAAAAAAAAAAAATGAATGGGCCCCTCAAAAGAACGGATCCCCTAAATTTTTGTTTTCCCACCCCAAAAACACTTTTTTTTTTTTTTTTAAAAATTGTTCAACATAAAAAATATAAAAACCAAAAATACGCCGTAATCTTTTCCCGCCCCAAAATTTGTAAAGCAAAATTATCCCCGGATATTTGCACCGGTGGGGCCTTTTTAAAAATTTAAAAAAAAAAAAACCAAACTGGGATTTCATTTATTTTCCTTTTACCCTGCCTTCCCCAAAAAAGGGGCCCAAAAGCAATAAAAAAACCTTGCCCCCCCCCAAAAATTAAATTCTTTTAAAAAAACGTCAACCATCCCGAAAAAAAAAAAAGCCCCTACAAGTTTTCAAACAAAGAAAAAAAAAAAAGGTTAGGGCTCTCATTTCTATGGTGATGAAAAAAATTGGGGTTTTCCTGGTTGAATAAAATTTTTTTTATTGTTATAAAGCGGGTTAAAACAAAAAAATATAAAAATTGGGAAATCGATGAAATCATAATTCTGATAAACCCTGGGCCATTTTAAATTAATTAATGCAGAGTGACCGCTTTTAAAAAAATAAACAAATATAAATTTTGCCCCCTTTTAAGGGTTACCAAAAAAAACATTCAACTCTTTCCCCCCAAAAAAACCAAGCCATAATCAGCTTGTAACAGCAAAATAAAAAATTTAATGGTGTCAAAAATAGGACAAATTTAAAAACTAAATTTTTTATGGCATATTTTTTTATTGTGAAAAAAAGGTTTTTTTAAAACAGAAAAAACAACATAAAATCTATACCCATTGAAACCCTGAAAGCCCCCTTTTAGTAATTTTATCCTGCTTTTTCCCACTGCATCGGCAAATCCCTTTTTAAATTAAAAACCCAAAAAACAATGACCGGGGAACTGCCCCCCCCCCCCCCCCCCTCATTTTTAGGGCCCTAATGCTAAAAAAAAAACTATAAAAAACCTTGAAACCCAAAATCAAAATTAAAAACCCCTAGTTTGAGACCCCGGGGGGGTGTTAAAATTCAAAATGGGGGATTTTCGGGAAAGGGTTTTTCACCTTTTTCGGGCTCCCTTTGGGGCTTTTTCAAGTGCGAAAAGGGCCCCCCACCAAAATCTGTTTTTCCCAAAAAGGCCAAAATTTTAGGGGCCCCCCTTCCCTTGTGCCCGGACATGCCCCCAAACAGAATTTTTTCACCCAAATTTTTGGGGTTTTCCAAAAATTTGGGAAAAGAAATTGTTTTAAAAAATTGGGGTTCTTTTTTCCGGGGGATTTCCTTTTAAAAATGAAACATTTTGACAAAAATTTGAAGATTTTTGGAAAAAAAAAATGTTTTTTAATTTTAAACAGCCTAATGCAAAAAAAAAAAAAAAGTTTTTTTGGAAATAAACCTTGGGGGTTTTTTAAAAAATTTCACTGCACCCCTTTGGATTTTTTCCCTTAAGGGGTTTAAAGGTTTCCAAATTGGGGTTTTTTTGGGGGTTGCTTTTAAAGGGTTTTAGCACCTTGGGGTTTTCCTAAACCCCGGGGAAAAATTGGCGCCTAATAAAAATTTGTTTTGAAAAGGGAAACCCAGAGGTCCAGTAGGTGCCCCTCCTATTTTGGGGCTTATTTTTTGACCCAAAATAATGCCGGGGGGCCACATAAGGGGGATATCTCAAAAAACGACAGACCGGGGGGAATAGAATTACGTTGTTTTTGGCCCTAGTCAAAATTTCCCCCGAAAATTCCATTTTGGCATAATTTTGGGGTTAAATATAGAAAACCCTGCAAAAATAGGAAATTTTGAAATTTAACCTCCACTTTGTTTTCATATTCGTGAAATACCAAAAGGGGAAATTAAATTTCCCTTTTAACCTTTTTTGGGGAAAAACCCAAAAAGGGGTTTTATTTTCCTTTTGGATGGAGCCCAATTTAGGGGGTTTATTAAAATGCAGGCCCCCTAAAAAGCCACGTCAGAAACTGGACTGGCCCCTTAAATTTTAATGTATTTAGCAACTTTTCCCCTTGAAAAGGGGGAAAAAATTAATTTAAAAGGGTTTCCAAAGCCCTCAAAAGTTTTAAAAAAAAAAATAATAATAATTAAAAATGTTCCCAAAACCCTTTTTGGGGGGAAATTTATGGGTAGGTTTGCTAGTTATAACAAAATTTGGGTGGGGGAAAAAAAATTTTTTTTGGGCACGCAGAAATTTTGGAATTTTTAAAAAATGACAACATTAATTAAAAATTTGTCAATAAATTTTTTGATATTTTTCACAAACCAAACAAGGTTTTGGTTTTATGGATCAAAATTTTTTAAAACTAATTTAAAAAGACAATGTTCCCCGAGAAAACAATCTTTTAAACATGGATATGTAAAAGTGGGGAAAAAGGGTTATTTTTCACAAAATTTACAACTTTCCTTTTTTCCCAAAAATTGAGCTGGGGTCAGAAAAAGGCCAAAACTTGCTGGGCCCTTAAAGGGGTTAATGGTGTAGGCACAGGGGCCCAGGTTTTTGATTCATTCCCACAAAGAATATAAGAAAAAATGTAGGAGTGAAAACGGGGTGTTTTTAACAGAGCTTTTTTTTTTGGGTTGCCCTTTTTTTTCGTTTTTGGTGCAGGTAAAGTTACGGCAGTAAGGGGTGCCTTTCTGCCAAAAAATGAAAATTCCAAAAACCCTTTGCCCAAAAAATGCATCAAAATTTGAAAACCCCGGGGGTTTTCACATATCATGATCAGAACTTTTTTTAAGCTGCCCACGATTTTAAACGGGTCTAAAAAATGGGGCAGTCCAAACCCTTTTCTTTACTCTCAATCGACCCAAAATCGGCCTCTCACGGGTTTTCCCGACCTCCATTATTCGGGAGAGAAAAAAAAAAAAACCCCCAAACCGAAAAAGTTTTCCCCCCTTCTTATGACAGCCTGTGGGGAGTGGGGGGGGAACAAAAACCCCAAAAATGGAAGCCCCCCTTTTCCTTTTCCATATGGGTTAAAATAAATTTGTACACCAAGTAAAACCCGTTTTTTTTCTGCACACAAAAACATTTTTAAAAAAACCCGAAATGAAAACCCGGGGGTGACTGGCATTTTTGGGGGCAACATGAAATTATACAGTACACCCCACGGGACCGCCACCAGGGCACATTTTGAAAAAAAGGGAAAATACACTACGTCAAAATCCCTAAAGAAGCATTTTTTGCTATTATCATACAGGAAAAAACTTTGAGATCCTCGGTTCCCCTTTTTCATGACAGAACATTTTTAAAGCTGCCCAGGGGCTTCAACGGGGTCTCAAACGGGCATTCCCTATCCTATCTTACCTCTCAATGGGGGGGAGCCAATCGGGCCCTTTTTCCAAATTTTGGGGTTCACCGCCCCCAAATTTAATTCAGAAGAAAAAATAAAAAAACCCAACCGGGCAAAAGCTGCCCTTCCTAGTTTTTGCCCTTTTAGGGGGGGTGGGGGGGGGGCCCCAAAAAAACCCCAAAATGGAAAGCACCCCTTTCCCCTTTTCCATTTTGGGTTAAAACAAAGTACACCAAGAAAATTAAAGAATGTTTCTGCACAAAAAAAACTTTTCTGAAAAAACGTTTGCAAACCGGGGTTCCCCACGGGCAGGGCTGGGGCCACATGTAATTATACTTTGTACACACACAGACCGCCACCAGGGGCCATTTCTGCAAAAAGGGGCAAAAAACTAGTCGAAATCCCTAAAAAAGGCATTTAAATTCAATTATCATACATAAAAAAAACTTTGGACTCTTTTTTTCAATATCATGATAAACATTTTTAAAGCTGCCCACGATTTCAACGTGGTAAAAAATTTGGGGCCCAAGCCCTACCCCTATTTTTTACCTCTCAATCGACCCAAATCGGGCCTCCCCCAAGGGGTCACCGACCCCCTTTAAATTCAAGGGGAAAAAATAAAAAAACCCCCCAAACCTGCAAAGCGGCCCTTCTTATACACCCCGGGGGGGGCCCGGGGCCCAAAAAACCCAAAAAGGAAGCCCCCCTTTTTTTTTCCCAATAGGTTAAAATCAATTTTTCCCGAAAATAACTTTTTTCGCACACAAAAACTTTTCTAAAAAAAACGTATGAAAAATGGGTGCCCTGGGGGGCTGCGGCACACATTAATTAAAAAAGGTACACACAAAACCGCCACCAGGGGCACATTTCTGAAAAAGGGGGGGCAAATAAACGTCGAAACCCTTTAAAAACCCATTTTGCTCTTATAACATGAAAAATTTGGACTCCCCGGGTTCAACATTCCAGATCAGAACATGTTTAAGCGCCCCACGATTCAAGTGTTTGTTACATGAAAAATTAAAGTTGCCGAAAGCCCTCCAGGGGCACCCAGGTTTGCAAAACGTTTTTTTCAGAAAATGTTTTTTGTGTGCAAAAAAAACCCAAAATTTAAAACTTTTATTTTACTTGGGGGGGTTCCCCAATTTTATTTTTTAAACCTATAGGGAAAAGGAAGGGGGTTTTCCCAAATTTTGGGGTTTCTGTCCCCCCCCACTCTAAAGGGCTGTCAAAAGAAGGGAAAGTTTTTGGCGGGTTTGGGGTTTTTTTTAAATTTTTTCTCTCTGAAAAATTTGGGGGGCGGTGACCCAGGGGGAGAGGCCGTTTGGGGTTCAAAATTGGGGAGGTAAAGATAGGATTAGACGCCCGGGAATTTGGGGACCACTTTTAAAGGGCCCCGGGGTTGGGCCAGCTTAACCCATGTTCTAAATCATGATATGTAAACCCGAGATTTAAAAAATTTTTTTCATGTTAAATAGTTAGCAAAAAGGGTTTTTTTTTGGGGATTTTCGACGTAGGGGTATTCCCCTTTTTGGGCAAAAATGTGCCGCGGTGGCGGCCCGGGTGTGTGTACATTTTTATAATTACTTTGTCCCAGCACCCCCTGCCATGGGCCACCCGGGTTTTTGCATACTTTTTTTCAAAATGTTTTTTGTGTGCAAAAAAAACTTACGTTTTTTCATAGGGTGAACATTGTTTTTAAATTTTTATGGGGAAAAGGGGGGGGGTTTTGTTTCCATTTTTGGGTTTTTTGCCCCCGCCCCCCTTTTCACGGGTTTGTATAAGGGGGGCCAGTTTTTGGGGCCGGGGGTTGGGGTTTTTTATTTTTTCTCTCTGAATAAGGGAAAGGTGGTGGACCCAGTGGGGGATCCCTGTTTTGGTTTCTTTTGGATTTAAAAGATAGGATAGGACTGCCCGATTTGAGCCCACGTTAAAAGTCGGGGGCAGCTTAAACTTGTTCGGGAAATGATATGTAACCGAGAGTCCCCAAATTTTTTTCCCAAGTATGATGTGGGGCATAAATTTGCTTTCTTTTAGGGATTTCGATAGTGTTTTTTGGGCCCTTTTTTTAAAAAAGAAATAAAAAAAACACACCAAAAACTTTTTTTTAAAAAGCCCCCATACAATTTAAGCTTGAACCCTTTTTAAATTTTTGACCTTCCCTCTTCTTTTAACAGACATTTTGCGGTTCTCACTTGCCCCCAAAAAATTAAAAAAAACCCCCACAACAGCATTGAGGGGGGTTCCCTCATTTCCCTCATATCCCCGTATTGACCACAGTCACATCTAACCAATTGATTTCAAGGGAAAAGGGGTTTAAACCCACCTTTCATTTTCAAAATGTCCCCTTTGCAAAAACACACAACCAAAAGCTCGATTTGTACAAAAAACTCTCATTCATTTCATTGGGAGAAGGGTCAAAAAAATTTTACATTTAAAAATGAGAGGTTTCGGGCTCTTTTCATCCCCCTTTTGGGGGCCGAAACCTATAAAAAACATTGATGGCATATTTTATTAATATTCCATCAATATGGATGGTGGGACAACTCCTTTAAAGGAGTTGTCTCACTACAAGGATTGCTTTTTATTTTCAAGATCTTTCAAAAACAAGTCACTGAAATATGTGTCCATTACCTGTTCCTAGATATCCCTTCCATTATGGGCTGCATCAGCTCTTCAGGTCGCTATAGCTACAGACCTGTTAGATCTCTTCTGTTAGGCTGCCAGTGCTGGTCGCTAAAGCAACAGACATGATGAAAACATTTTAGAACTCTTTTGGCTAGCAGCCGTACCCCACAATAGCGTTCAAGCTGCCAAACAGGGCAGGGGTAAAAATACAAATTAAGCAGTAATATCTACAATGTACAGTCCAGAGTTAACCTTACAATAACACCATCACATCAGTGCACAGATCACTTCCCCCCACAACAGATTAAAGGAGTTGTCTCCCCACAGAGTTTCATAGGATGCATGAATGAAATACTCTGTCACTTCCTGGTTCAGACTGACTAATTTGCATAAGCTCTGACCTGTGTGAAGACTCACTCACTGCTATCTCATAGAACAAACAGCAGGGGGAGACTTGTTTACAGGTCAGTTACTGAGGGAACTGAAATAGCCAGGGAGGTCATAAATTCACTTGTATCTCCTTAGGGAAAACAGAGGAACAAAGCAATATATTTGGAAAATGTCTTTATTTTGTGTTCCCTACAATTTGAAAGCTATTCTTTGCAGCAAGACAACCCCTTTAAAATAAAATATTGTGTGATCCTTGAGACACTACTCCTTCCACTATAACAGTCTAAGTCCACTTGTCTCAATTCCCCACCACACATCATGACACTGTCCCTGTCACAAGCAGCACTGTCCTCACTAACACTATCTAACCATCACATGAGCAAACAGGTCACTGCCACTCACAAGATCAGCACATTCCTCTCCTGCTGCTTCAAAGCATTTTACACATCATCAGATCAAAAAGATAATAAATGTGTAAACAATAATCTGACGGACCTTAAAACTAATATTAAGAATTTGTTTTATACTGTATTATCCTTTAATACTTGTTGCTTTCTACATAGTTTAGAATTTAATTA
>JAODAL010007945.1:0-15000 GCA_025379985.1 Phyllomedusa bahiana | reverse complement strand
GCTCTATTCTCTGCAGCACCACACCATCATCCCTACAGCTCTTCTCCCTGCAGCACCACACCATCATCCCTACAGCTCCAGCTCTATTCCCTGCAGCACCACACCATCATCCCTACAGCCCCAGCCCTTCTCCCTGCAGCACCCCCATCATCCCTCCAGCTCCAGCTCTATCCCTGCAGCACCACACCATCATCCCTACAGCTCCAGCTCTTCTCCCTACAGCACCACACCATCATCCCTACAGCCCAGCTCTGCTCCCTGCAGCACCCCCATCATCCCTACAGCTCTTCTCCCTGCAGCACCACACCATCATCCTACAGCCCAGTCTTCTCCCTGCAGCACCACACCATCATCCCTACAGCTCCAGCTCTATTCCCTGCAGCACCACACCAATCATCCCTACAGTCCAGTCTTCTCCCTACAGCACCACACCATCATCCTACAGCTCAGTCTTCTACCCTGCAGCACTCCCATCATCCTACAGCTCTTCTCCCTGCAGCACCCACCATCATCCCTACAGCTCTTCTCCCTGCAGCACCCCATCATCCCTACAGCTCTTCTCCCTGCAGCACCCCCATCATCCCTACAGCCCCAGCTCTTTTCCCTGCAGCACCCCCATCATCCCTACAGCTCTTCTCCCTGCGCACCCATCATCCCTACAGCCCCAGCTCTTCTCCCTGCAGCACCCCATCATCCCTACAGCTCTTCTCCCTGCAGCAACCACCATCATCCCTACAGCCCAGCTCTTCTCCCTGCAGCACCACCCATCATCCCTACAGCTCCAGCTCTTCTCCCTGCAGCACCACACCATCATCCCTACAGCTCTTCTCCCTGCAGCACCACACCATCATCCCTACAGCCCCAGCTCTTCTCCCTGCAGCACCACACCATCATCCCTACAGCTCTTCTCCCTGCAGCACCACACCATCATCCCTACAGCCCCAGTTCTTCTCCCTGCAGCACCCCCATCATCCCTACAGCTCTTCTCCCTGCAGCACCCCCATCATCCCTACAGCTCTTCTCCCTGCAGCACCCCCATCATCCCTACAGCTCTTCTCCCTGCAGCACCACACCATCATCCCTACAGCTCTTCTCCCTGCAGCACCCCCATCATCCCTACAGCCCCAGCTCTTCTCCCTGCAGCACCCCCATCATCCCTACAGCTCTTCTCCCTGCAGCACCACACCATCATCCCTACAGCTCTTCTCCCTGCAGCACCCCCATCATCCCTACAGCCCCAGCTCTTCTCCCTGCAGCAGCCCCATCATCCCTACAGCTCTTCTCCCTGCAGCACCACACCATCATCCCTACAGCTCTTCTCCCTGAAGCACCACACCATCATGCCTACAGCCCTGCTCTTCTCCCTGCAGCACCCCCATCATCCCTACATCTCTTCTCCCTGAAGCACCCCCATCATCCCTACAGCTCTTCTCCCTGCAGCACCACACCATCATCCCTACAGCCCCAGTTCTTCTCCCTGCAGCACCCCCATCATCCCTACAGCCCCAGCTCTTCTCCCTGCAGCACCACACCATCATCCCTACAGCTCCAGCTCTTCTCCCTGCAGCACCACACCATCATCCCTACAGCCCCAGCTCTTCTCCCTGCAGCACCACACCATCATCCCTACAGCTCTTCTCCCTGCAGCACCACACCATCATCCCTACAGCCCCAGCTCTTCTCCCTGCAGCACCCCCATCATCCCTACAGCTCCAGCTCTTCTCCCTGCAGCACCACACCATCATCCCTACAGCCCCAGCTCTTCTCCCTGCAGCACCCCCATCATCCCTACAGCCCCAGCTCTTCTCCCTGCAGCACCACACCATCATCCCTACAGCTCTTCTCCCTGCAGCACCACACCATCATCCCTACAGCCCCAGTTCTTCTCCCTGCAGCACCCCCATCATCCCTACAGCTCTTCTCCCTGCAGCACCACACCATCATCCCTACAGCCCCAGCTCTTCTCCCTGCAGCACCCCCATCATCCCTACAGCTCTTCTCCCTGCAGCACCACACCATCATCCCTACAGCTCTTCTCCCTGCAGCACCCCATCACCTACGCCCCAGCTCTTCTCCCTGCAGCACCCCATCATCCTACAGCTCTTCTCCTGCAGCACCCCCATCATCCCTACAGCTCTTCTCCCTGCAGCACCACACCATCCTGCCTACAGCTCTTCTCCCTGCAGCACCCCATCATCCCTACAGCCCCAGCTCTTCTCCCTGCAGCACCCCCATCATCCCTACAGCTCTTCTCCCTGCAGCACCACCATCATCCCTACAGCTCTTCTCCCTGCAGCACCCCCATCATCCCTACATCTCTTCTCCCTGCAGCACCCCCATCATCCCTACAGCTCCAGCTCTTCTCCCTGCAGCACCACACCATCATCCCTACAGCTCTTCTCCCTGCAGCACCCCCATCATCCCTACAGCTAGAGCTCTTCTCCCTGCAGCATCCCCATCATCCCTACAGCTCTTCTCCCTGCAGCACCACACCATCATCCCTACAGCCCCAGTTCTTCTCCCTGCAGCACCCCCATCATCCCTAAGCTCTTTCCCTGCAGCACCACACCATCATTCCTACAGCTCTTCTCCCTGCAGCACCCCCATCATCCCTACAGCTCTTCTCCCTGCAGCACCACACCATCATCCCTACAGCCCCCGTTCTTCTCCCTGCAGCACCCCCATCATCCCTACAGCTCTTCTCCCTGCAGCACCACACCATCCCTACAGCTCTTCTCCCTGCAGCACCCCCATCATCCCTACAGCTCTTCTCCCTGCAGCACCCCCATCATCCCTCCATCTCTTCTCCCTGCAGCACCACACCATCATCCCTACAGCTCTTCTCCCTGCAGCACCACACAATCATCCCTACAGCCCCAGCTCTTCTCCCTGCAGCACCACACCATCATGCCTACAGCTCTTTTCCCTGCAGCACCACACCATCATCCCTACAGCGCCAGTTCTTCTCCCTGCAGCACCCCCATCATCCCTACAGCTCTTCTCCCTGCAGCACCACACCATCATCCCTACAGCTCCCTGCAGCACCCCCATCATCCCTACAGCACTTCTCCCTGCAGCACCACACCATCATGCCTACAGCTCTTCTCCCTGCAGCACACCAACATCCTACAGCTCTTCTCCTGCAGCACCACACCATCATCCTACAGCTTCTCCCTGCAGCACACCACCATCATGCCTACAGCTCTTCTCCCTGCAGCACCCCCATCATCCCTACAGCCCCAGCTCTTCTCCCTGCAGCACCACACCATCATCCCTACAGCCCCACTTCTCCCTGCAGCACCACACCATCATGCCTACAGCTCTTTTCCCTGCAGCACCCCCATCATCCCTACAGCTCCAGCTCTTCTCCCTGCAGTACCACACCATCATCCCTACAGCTCTTCTCCCTGAAGCACCACACCATCATCCCTACAGCTCTTCTCCCTGAAGCACCACACCATCATCCCTACAGCTCTTCTCCCTGCAGCACCCCATCATCCCTACAGCTCTTCTCCCTGCAGCACCCCCATCATCCCTACAGCTCCAGCTCTTCTCCCTGCAGCACCCCATCATCCCTACAGCCCCAGCTCGTCTCCCTGAAGCACCACTCTCCCACCTTTGCTCTTATAGTACCTGTCACTTGCTTCACTGTAAAGCTCCCCTCTCATCTGTCTCTTCATGTTTCCCCATCATCTAAACTCCTCACCCCCACAGCAGCACTTCACCTATTTCTCTCAGCACCACTACTCTTACAAGACCACTCACCGTGCACTCTCCCCTCTCCTCCTGGGCCACCCACAGTCAGCACCTCTCCCCTCCCCCACAGCAGCTCCTCGGTAGGAGCATTTTCTCCCCTCTGCTCTTCTTCCTGTGCTGCTCACTGTATATGGGGTCAGCTCTGCTGAGCTGCTGTGGGAAGCCCTGCACAGTCTATTTGCAGCTCTGATTGCAGAGGAGAACTGCACCCGCGCGCAGCTCTGCTTCTTGTTACAGGCTCAGGGTTTCCTCTCCTACTGACTTGGGGGCGGGGTTAAACTCCTCAGCGAGATGAACACTTGTAGCAGCAGCAGCAGCCCGTGCGGGACATTCAGCAGCTCTCGCGGGATTCGGGAGATCGCTCTGTTATTCTCTCCCTGACGTTTCTAGAGCATTGCAAGTATGTACGTGCAGCCTAAGAGACTGTCAGCACTCCAGGAGCTCCTGGAGCCCTGCGAGACTCGGGGCACAGACAGTATGATCCGGGGCTTGTGCCCCGATTAATACTGCCTAGCAACGCCCCTGAGAAGAAATACATTTTAAAAAAATTTCTATATTTCCTTTGACTGTTTTTTGGATGTTTATAGAGTGCTGCTGATATTGTGTTGTGTTTGCATTTCTTGTGTAACGGACTGGGATAGTGGATCCACTTGACTGCCACAATCGGTGGTAGCGGCCACACCAGGGAGCAGAGTCTAAGTGGGTCCCGGTCTTCACCAGAGCCCGCCAAAAGGCGGGATATGCTTGCCGCAGTGGGAATCCACCAGGTCGCTATCCCTGATGTGACCTGCTTGCGGAGGTGGCCAAGGCGTAACGTGGTACAGAAGCGGCAGGCAAAGTCGTAGTCGTGGTCGGGCCAGAAGGTCAGGGCAGGCAGCGAAGGTTCGTGGTCGTTAGACAGGTGTAAACAAAACTGGTACACGGTAGAGATGAAACGAAGTGACATAAGGCTTCCTCGCATAGATATAGGCACAATGGAATCGGCGGAGTAAAGGAAGAGGTGGGGCCATTATTTAGGGTCAAGCCACCAATAGTAACAGTCAATGAGCTGTGCTGTCTTATGTATTCCCGGGTGGCCGGCAATCCGAGAGCCATGACCCCACTTCAGGATTCCCCTCCAGCAACACCAATTACCAGCGAGCTGGCCCTTTAAATCTGACATAACCGGCGGCAGACAGCAGAGAAGCAGCAGGAGCGCGGTCAGGTAAGTCAGTGCGCCCATGGGAGCAGATGCGCCTGTGGACCATGGGACCACCCGCCCCAGGCGCAAAGGAGACAGCGGGGACACATGTGCGAGTGCGCTGCTCGTGTCAGTACCCGCCCTTCAGTCTCCCCTCCCTCTGGTCTGAAGAAATTTCCGAAGCAACTCCCGGTCCATGATGTTCTCCTCCGGCTCCCAAGATCTTTCCTCAGGACTGAACCCCTTCCAATCAATAAGAAAATGACGTTTCCCCCCCTGATCGTCTTCATGGCCAGAATTTCTTTCATGGTAAACACATCAGAGGTATCAGTTACCGGAGAAGGAGGTGACCTCCTCTGAGAATATCTATTCAAGATAACTGGCTTAAAGGGGTTTTGCCAGGACATGAGTTATCTCCTTATCAGCACGGGAGTAGAATATAAACAAATCATGCTGAGTCACGAAGGCTGCAGGGGAGAAAGGGAGTGGGTGAGCAGAGAGCGAGGAATAAGGGAAAACTTAACTCAAATAATAACTTTTCAACAGTTGATTCTCTATACAGCAAGACACAGGCTCATATACTGCACTTTCTCCCCAGCCCCTTGAAGCTCATTCATTTTCCCTGTCATCAGATAAGAAGGGTTTCACGCAAGCGCGGCCTGTCAGCTCCTCTGGTCATGTCTAATGCATGCTTTCAGGTAACTAAGGGGGAATGAGAAATGCTGTAGCTCTCAGAGTCTTCACTTTTTGCAATCACATATATTTAAAACAGTGATTAAATACCCATTTTGAAGGATCCCACGTCAACATTACATCGTGTCAAAACCCCTTTAAGCAGGGAAACGTGGAAGGAGTTCGGGATACGCATCGAGGAGAGAAACTGGAGTTTGTAGGCCCTGGGTTGATCTTCTTCAGGACCACAAAAGGACCGAGGTAGCGGATATATTTGGAGGATAGCCAGACCTTTTCCCCGGGAACAAATGTGGGGGGAGACCTCCTGTACTTATCCGCTCGCAGCCTCATCCGGGCGGGAGCCTGACACAGAGATCGTCGAGTGTTGCTCCAAACGGCCTTCAAGTCGCGAACCAAGGAGTCCACGGCAGGGACGTCAGAGACCGAAGACAGTGGGAGGGATGGGCGTGGATGAAGTCCATAAACTACAAAAAACGGAGAAGCACTCGCCGATTCCGAGTCCAGAGAGTTGTACGCGAATTCCGCCCAGGGTAACAAGGCCGACCAATCGTCCTGCCGGGCCGACACAAAATGGCATAAATAATTCTCCAGGATCTGGTTGACTCTTTCCACCTGCCCGTTAGTCTGCGGATGATAAGCAGAAGAGAAGTCCAGATCCACTTTCAGCTGGAAACAGAGGGACCGCCAGAATCTGGAGACAAACTGTACCCCACGGCCATGCAAACGTAAGATATGCTGGAAGAAGAGGGTCGCAAAGCAAGGCGAAGATGGCAACCCGGCCAGTGGTACAAAGTGCGTCATCTTAGAAAATCAATCAATGCCGACCCAGATGACGGTATTACCAGCAGACAACGGAAGAACCGTAATAAAGTCCATGGCAATATGGGACCATGGGCGGTCCGGAATGGGCAGTGGCAGAAGTAACCCCGCCGGCTTACGGTGGGGTGTTTTGTTGCAGGCACACAATAAACAAGATTCCACAAAGTCCTTGACATCCTTGACAAGGTCAGGCCACCAATAGTAACAGCCAATGAGCTGTGCTGTCTTACGTATTCCCGGGTGGCCGGCAATCCGAGAGCCATGACCCCACTTCAGGATTCCCCTCCAAAGCGCCGGACGTCTATAAGACTTGCCCGGAATAATGTGACAAGGCGGAATAATGTGACAAGGAGGAGACTCCTCCCCCACGACGTCCGAAGCCTGTGACAGGGCATCGGCCTTGACGTTCTTCTCGGCCGGGCGGAAATGGATCATGGAGTTGAACTGTGAGAAGATGAGGGACCAACAAGCCTTCCGGGGATTAAGGCGCTGAGCTGTCTGGAGGTATGTGGGATTCTTGTGGTCCGAGTGGATGGTAACCGAATGGCGAGCCTCCTCAAGCAGATGCCGCTATTCTTCTAGGGACAAATTGATGGCCAACAGCTCGCAGTCTCCAATAGTGTAGTTCTTTTTGGCAGGGGAGAACGTTTTATAAAAGAACCCACAAGTGACTGTCTTGCCCTTGGAACACTGCTGGGAGAGCACCGCCCCTGCTCCTACTGAGGACGCATCTACCTCCAGGAAGAACGGTTTCTCGATGTCCAGACAAAACAGGATGGGAGCTGAGGCAAAGGCCGCCTTGAACTGGGAGAACGCTTCTTCGGCTGCCTGTGGCCACAGCCTAGGGTTCCTGGACTTCTTAGTTAGGGCCACAATAGGAGCCGCCAGCGACGAAAAATGCAGGATAAACTTGCAATAGTAGTTCGCGAAGCCCAAGAACCGTTGGATAGCCCGAAGGCTGACCGGACGAGGCCACTGCAGGACATCTGACAGCTTGGCCGGGTCCATCTGAAGTCCCTTGGCAGAGATGTACCCAAGGAAAGGCAGACTGGACTGGTTAAACTGGCACTTCTCTAATTTGGCGTAAAGGTGATTCTCCCAAAGATGTCTGAGGATCTGGCGCACATGGAGACGATGGGATCTAGAATCAGGCGAGAAAACCAGAATGTCGTCCAGATACACAACCACGCAGGAATACAAGAGGTCCCTGAAGATCTCATTAACGAACCCCTTGAACACCGCAGGGGCATTGCAAAGACCGAAGGGCATAACCAAATATTCGAAATGCCCATCCCGGGTGTTGAATGCCGTCTTCCATTCATCGCCCTCCTGGATACGGATAAGGTTATAGGCCTCTCGTAAATCCAACTTGGTGAAAACCCTGGCTCCACGTAGCCAATCGAAGAGTTCTGTGATCAGCGGCAGCGGGTAGTTGTTCTTCACTGTAATTTTATTTAGGCCGCGGTAGTCGATGCAAGGACGTAGCGAGCCATCCTTTTTCTCCAGAAAGAAGAAGCCTGCTCCTGCCGTTGAAGAGGACTTGCAGATGAAGTCCTTCCTGAGGATCACCTCCTATATAATCCGACATAGCCTTGGTCTCGGGCACCGACAATGGGTAGTCCCTGCCCCTTGGAGGGCTCGTGCCAGGCAATAAGTCGATTGGACAGTCGTGGGGGCAGTGAGGAGGCAAGGACTCTGCCTGCTTTTCAGAAAACACATCGGCAAAGTCCTGGTACTCAGCAGGCAAGCCCAGGTGGCGGCTTCAAGGGCGCTAGGGAAGAAGTGGGAGGCACCGGGCGAGGTGCCACAAGACAGCGGTGCCAGCAGTCTTGCCCCCAGCAGGTAACTTCGGCCGTTTCCCAGTCCAATGAAGGGGAGTGGCGACGCAGCCAGGGTAATCCCAACAGAATTGCAGACGAGGAACAAGGAAGTACATAAAACATGATCCTCTCTCTGTTGAGCACGCCTACGCGCATCATAACTGGCTCAGTGCGGTATTGGATGGTGTCGCGCATGACCTCTCCACTCACGGACAAAATCGCCAGAGGCTTATCGAGACGGGTACTGGGGATGAGAAGTCTTGACACCAGGGCGGCATCCATAAAGTTCCCGGCAGAACCGGAATTCAAAAAGGCAGACACCAGCTTCTGCGCTCCTGACCTAGAGAGGATCTGCACCGGCATGGTCAGATGTGGATAGGGAGTGTTCGCACCCAGGGACGGCTCTCCCACGTGCCCTAGGTGTGTGCATTTCCCCGGCGCGGACGAAGCGGACAGTCCCTCAGAAAGTGCTCCGGGCTGGCGCAATACAGACACAGGTTCTCGGTGCGACGTCGGGTACGCTATTGTGCAGAGAGTAGCTCCCGGTTGACTTGCATGGGTTCCTCGATGGGGTGCTGTGGAGGCAGCAGCGGAGGCTTCTGGAACACTGGAGCCAAGCGTGGGAACCGACGAGGCCGAGCCGAGTCGTGTTCCTGACGTAGCTCCTCTTGTCTCTCAGTGAAGCATACGTCAATTCGCGTGGCCAGGTGGATCAGCTCTGTCAGGGAAGAGAGACAGAATTTGATGAACTTCCAAACAGCAAGAATTCTGACTCTCACAGACCTGTTAGTTTTTCTTTAACATGCCCTCCAACTATGCGCTCATTACCTGTACAAAAGACATCTGTCTACACACTCAATCAATCACAATTCTCTACCATGGCCAAAACCAAAGTGCTGTCTACAGTGGTGCAGCTAAAGACTCATGGGCCCGGGTGCAAAACTTCAGCTTGGGGCCCTCCTACTCCCAGACACCATCCGTTGACCAATATTTTTCAACAACAGGTTCTTTACTTGATGTGATTGATGTCTGAGGTGTAACGCACGGCAGAAAATTATTTCTATTAAAGGGAATTGTCCAGAAGAAAATTAATTTCAAAGAAAAGCATGTTATACTGCCTAAGTGTCTGTCCCTCTTGCGTTGTGAGGTGAACAGGAAAAAATGCAACTGTGCCTTTTGTTTTCTGGGTTTACTTTTTGTTGGAGTTTATTCTGAACAGCTTAATTGACATGTTATCTGCATTCTGCAGGTCAGTACGAGGGCTACATTATCACCAATATATAGTGACTAATGTTACTTACAAGACCAATAACACCAGTAACAACAATACACAAAGACCAAATAATACCCCACATACCATACCATATCATACAGCAATACCACTATACTGTTACTGAACAAATCAATATACCAAGACCAATAATACCAATAACAACAATATACAAGGACCAAATAACACCATATAATCATGACCACATATCACCACTATACCATCGTACTGTTACTGAACCATTAGACTAAGACTACTATTACCACCATACAGTGACCATATAGGGGTAGTTACCAGTGTACACAGGCTCTGCAGTCGTATAAGTGATTACAGGGCAGTTACATTTAGTGATTCTCAGGTGACGTGTTATCTAATGAGACATTCTCTTTCCCTTTTCTTTTTCCATCCAGTCCAGACTGCCATGATGACTTCTCTTGGCCAGGAATCCCTGCAGAATATTTCACACAAACACGTTAGACTCTAAACAGTGAAAGTTTAGATTATTAGGCCCCCGTTTGTGCCACCAGTACGTAGGAACACACTCAAGTAGGTAAGTAGAAAAAAACCCTTCTGGTAAGTAAGCAGGTAGGTAGGGCCCCTTCTGGTAGGCAAGTAGATAGGGCCCCTTGAAGTAGGTTGGCAGGTAGATATAGCCCCTTCTGGTAGGTAGGCAAGTATATAGGGCCAGTTACAGCAGGTATTGTGGTATGTAGGGCGAGTTACGGCAGGTAGGGTGGTATATAGGACCAGTTATAGCAGGTATGGTGGCATGTAGGGCCAGTTACGGCAGGTAGAGTGGCATATAGGGTCAGCTATATCAGATAGGCAGGTATATAAGGCCAGTAATAACTGGTAGGGTGATATATAGGGCCAATTACAGCAGGTAGGGAGGAATATATGGAATATAGGGCCAGTTATAGCAAGTAGGCAGGTATATAGGGTCACTTAGAGAAAGGTATTCCGCCTCCTATTAAAAAAAATAATTCTTCCTTCTCCCACCGAACACCTGTCTTCTGGAATGGGTCGAGTCACGCCGCCCACTCTGGAACACCAGTTCCAGCATCTACTAGGCCCCAAGCCTACGCACAGGGCCTAGTACAGACAGTGGTGTAATGACGTCATTGTATCGTGCAACTGCCTTCGTGGGCAAAGCAGCCGGTATCAGTGTATACCGGCCGCTTTGCCTCAACTGCTGCCTGCACCATGTAGGTGTCGACTGTGAATGCTGTATCGCTGGGTCTATGTGACCCAGCGACGCAGATGTGTGGTGGGGGGGGGGGGGCTTGTGGGCCCCTCCAGCTCATGGGCCCGGTTGCAAATGCGACCACTGTGATCCTTATAACTACGCCACTAGCTGTCTAAGGACACCAGTAGAAATGGGCGAATTTCTCAAAAATTCGGTTTGCCAGATTCACTGAATTTTCCGCAAAAAATCGTTTTGACCTGAATTCAATCGCAGCGAATTGCTTTAAAAAAACGCTATTTCCTGGCTGCGGAGAGCCTGTAGGGTGTTGTAGAACATTGTGCCATGCTCAAATATGCATAGGGAGCGTGGTTTGGTCTTGATAAAATACTGTGTTTTAGTATGACACGTAGATGACAGCCGCCGCTATTAGAATCGCTTCACACTTCACTTCTCTGGACAGTTATAGCTTCAAAGAGCGCATTCTTTTTACACCAATATCAGATAATTCCACAGATTATGACAGAGCCTTTTATGTTAAATGCTGATACATGTAGCGCCCCCTCCCCCCCAAAAGAGTGGAGAGGATGTCGGCAGTAATTTTGCGTTGATGTCACTGATAATTTTACCCTTCCTTTCAATCGGTCAATAATCCTTCAGTATTGCTAAAGCCAAAAACAAACAGGATATGATCCAAAACAGATATGACCAGTAAATGGGATATTTGCATGTCTTCTGTGTTCTGTATCCACTCCTGCTTTTGGCTACCTAATCATCAGACAATCCTGATCCTTGTCATTCCATCTGACAGATTAAAAGAAGGGGAAAACCAAACATAGTGGCAACGTCATAGAGTGGTGGAGGGTGGAAACAGCATTAGGAAACCACAGGGTGTTCGAGTGAGGCAGTGGTCATTTGGCAGTAGCATGAGTAGGCCACAGAGTGGCACAATGACAGAATGTGGAGGTGAGCAGCAACATCAGTAGGCCACAGAGTAGCACAATCACACACATGAGATCGGAGAGTGGCACAATGACAAATTCTGGAGGTGGCAGCAACATGAGTAGGCCACAGAGTGGCACAATGACACAGTGTGGAGGTGACGGCAGCAACAGCAGCAGCAACTTGAGGTTGGAGAGTGGCACAATTAAAAATTCTGGAGGTGGCAGCAACATGAGTAGGAAACAGAGTGGCACAATGACACAGTGTGGAGGTGATGGTAGCATCAGAAGTCTACATAATGGCCTAGTGAACAGTTGGGAGGTGCGTGGCAATACCAGTCCCTGGTAAAGATGGTGGGTGGTAGATGGAGCAGCTGGCATCAGATGTGTGGCATCAGGCGGGTGGCAGCATCAGAATAGTAGCTAAGGTAGGTAGCCAGAAGAATCAAGACTCATTTCTCAAAGTTTTGGGGAGGAGTCATGGCTCATCTAAACTGATGCATAAGGCATTGGTGTGTGGACAAGCGAGTTCTCCTTGGGGTAACTATGGCCCCCGCAGCACTGAACACCCGCTCTGATGCCACACTACTGGCTGGGCAGGACAGCTTCACCAGTGCAAACTCGGAAAGTTGCAGCCACACATTCAGTTTGGCTGCCCGGTAGTCTAGCGGTTCGTCTATGTTAGGTGGCAGAGTGCTGTCCAAGTAGGTCACCACCTGCTGATTCAGGGTCTGCTCCAGGTCCTGCTGCTGGTGAGTACCCTCCTCACTAGGCGGATGAAGGAAACTGCTCATCAATGATTTCAGACGTAGGCTGCTGCTGCTGATGGAGCTGGTACTGCTCCTACCCCCCCCCACCCACTACTCAGTTCCCGTGGCAGTGGTATGTGAGCGATGAGGAACCACCTGGTCAGACCTATCAGAGGATAGTTGATGGCGCAGATAGGCAGCGGCCAAATGACTACTTTCTCGATGGTACTTGAGTTTGTCCTCTTTCTCAGCAGGTGAAAAAAAGGCTCCCATTTTGGACCAGTAGCGAGGGTCGAAGAGGGTGGAGAGCCAGAAGTCATCCCTCTGCCGGGTGGTGACTATTCGGCTGTCACTAGCCAGGCAAATCAGCATACGGCGGGCCATCTGCACAAGTGACTCTGAGGGACTCCCTGCCTCCATCTCCACTGTATACTGCCACGGTATGTCTTGGTTATCTGCCTCATCTTCCTCATCTCCCTCTTCCTCCTCTGGATGCTCCTGCTCCTCCTCTCCTGTCACCTGAGTAGAAAAACCAATAATTTTGCCAGACACTGCTTGTGCTCCAATGTCCTCCTCCTCCACCTCCTCCAGTTCAGCCCCCACCGGACTCATATGGCCGTGGGATGTAGTCGCCACTGGGTGCTGCGGCTGTTGATGCGGCAGGATGGACCACCACATGTGAGACATGTTTCTCCCAGGCCACTGGATGGTGACGCTGCATGTGTTGATGCAGGGCCATGGTGCCAATGTTAGCACCCTGGCCACGCTTCACTTTCTGCCCACAGATTCTACATATACACATGTTCGGCTCTTCCGGTGTCTTGGCAAAAAACTGCCACACCGCCGATTAGGTGATTTTACCACCAACGCTCCGCACTAACTGACTTCTACTGCTGCTGTCTCGGTGAGCACCTGCACCGCTACTTTCTTGGACCTGCAAAGCGGGTGGTCTACCCTGTGGCCGTTTCTCTCCCGATCTCGCACTACTGCCACCCTGCTGACTCACGGCCACACTACTGACTTGCTGGCTGCGCCGCTGCCTAACGTGCAACTTGACGCCCTCTTCTCCCGACGATGATGATGAAGTCCTTGCTTTACCCGGCTCCCAAGTGCGATTGGCTACATCGTCATCGATTACTGTTTGCCCGTCACTGCTGTCCTCCTCAACGGTCTCGGTATGCAGAGCCTGACCGCTCGCAACATAACCTCCCATGCTACTCTCCACATCACTACTTGCCCGTCTACTGCAAGAAGCAGCGGATGTCTGCCCCACCTCTTCGCTGCCAAGCAGCTGCTAACTATCCTCAAATAGTTCGTCCTCGCTGTATAGTGGGGCAGAACCCAGACCACCTAGTAGTTATCTGGCTGAGGGAACTGAATGGGACAAAGGCGGGATGAGGACAGGTGAGGGCCCCTGACCTGGTCCCGGGCCATGCCAACTAAGGGTTGTGTCTGACGAACCCACAGACTCTTGGCTGGGGTTGTCATCTGGGAGGAAGTGGATGATCTAGTCAACCAATCAAGAATCGTTGGCTTGGTGATCAACACACGGCTACCAGATGACAATGGTAGCTCTGGCCTCACTGAGTCACCCCTACTGTGCTGTGACCTGTGCCTGCTCCAGGAACATTTGTGCCACTGCCACTTTCGTGTGAAGGGCCTGCCACCTCTCTGTCTGACATACTGTTTGATAAAAAATGTACAATACAACAGACTGTGTTTAATGAAGATGTCTGTATATGATAAATACACACCCTGTATTTGACTCAAAATTACCCCACAAACAAGAGGATAAATTAACCCTTGGGTATAAAATACCCTACAGAAATAACCAGATGGAATGCAGGTGTATATGAGGCAGAAATACAAACACCCTGTATTTGAGTCAAAATTACCCCACAAACAAGAGGATAAATTAACCCTTGGTATAAAATAAAATACCCTACAGAATGAATAATATGGAATTCAGGTGTATATGGGGCGGAAATACACACCCTGGATTTTAGAGAGAATACCCCACAAACTAAAACAAACAAAATAAAAAATGCTGGTTCAGGAGCAGGTGTGTATATTACACACACTTGTGAAGGTCTTTCACCCCAGTAGCTCAAAAAACGGGTTTCTTTTGCACAGAGTGCAATATAGTGCTGCAGCAGATGTGTCAGAATTTAACATGGCGTCCGTATTTATAGGGCTGTGACATCATAGTCCGCTGGTTGCTGATTGGCTTCATGTCTGCACATGTCATTGAGGGCGTTCCTTTCTTCCATAGTTTTCTGCCCCATGTCACGCCATGTACTCGTGGCCATTTTAGAAAAAAAAGACAATTCATTCCCGCTAAGTACCATAAACTTCGCCTTCGTGCAGAATCAAATTTTTTCTGAAATTCTAAACAAATTCCAGTTCGTTAGAATTGATTCACCCATCTCTAGACACCAGGGACAATTGTAAGTGTGCACAAGGCTGGGATGGGCTACAGGACAATAGGCAAGCAGCTTGGTGAGAAAACAACAACTGTTGGTGCAATTATTAGAAAAAGGAAGAAACACAAGATGACTGTCAATTTTCCCAAAAGGGGGTTAAAAAAAA